>SNQJ01S0010097.1:152458-163466 GCA_010110895.2 Picea sitchensis | reverse complement strand
TCAAACTTATGATCTGATAAGGGAGATAATCAGTAAATCATATTCATTTTGATTGTGGATTATTTGAGCAAGGGGTTGTACAAGGAGAGTTGGAAGAGGTTGTTGCAACTTCATCAAAGGTTTGTAAGTATTTCTATCTAGTTCTCATTAATACATGTGCTTGGCCTATTTCTTTAAAGGTTGTGTATGCTTACATGAACTTGTGTTTGATAGATAGATCTAGTTTTGAATTAATCATGGTAGAATAGGAATTTGTTTTGTCTTTATTTTTATTGGATTACAGGACTTGTTGAAGAGCTTGGGGATCAAGGCTCAACTTGGACTGGGCAAGGACAAACATTGACAAAAAGTTATATTCTTCTTCCTTTTCTATATTTGATTGACTTAGCTAGGTTTAAAAGGATTTCAATGACTATTGGCACCTTTCTTTCTTGATCTTAGAGTTTAGGGTTCAAGAGGAAATCCACTTGTTTGCAAGGGGATTTTCCTGTAACAGAAATTAAAATACATATAATTTATGAAATTTGAGAAAGTGTGAGAATTGTCTAAAAGTTTAAGACACTACTTCACCCCTCCCTCTCAATGTTAGTGTGTATTTTAAAAATTGGTATCATAGCGAGTTTTATTCAAGAAAATAAGTCTAATCACTCGAAGGAAGATCCTCCTAAACACAAAAATAGGTGGACACATGTCTCTCTCCACAACTAAATCTCCCTTATTTGATGAAACATACTACTATTATTCGATGTAAAGAATGAAAAGGTATTTGAAGTCAAGAGGATCTGGCGTTTGGGATTCAGTAGTATGTAGTCCTTGGTACTTAATGACCTCAAAGAAAAAATCCAAAACTGCAAAAGAAGCAAAGAGAAACAATTTAGTGGAATTAAAAGAAATCCATAATGGACTATCATACCAAGTCAAAGAAAACATGGGACATTGTACCTCTGCTAAAGTATTATGGCTCCAACTAAGGAAATTAAATAATCCCCAAAGATCTAGTTGACTAAAAAGTAACAATCAAGTCACACATTGGAATTGGAAGTTGTCAACCTCAAAAATAAGAATGAAAAGACAAATGCAAATGTCAAATTCCATAATAGCTCAGTTATCTTGGATAGGATAGTCAAATATTATCCAATGAAAAAACTGGTCTTGGGTACAATAAGAAAGAAGAAGGTAGTAAGTGGAACCCCATTCCCAATCATGATAAAGGTTCATCCTCTTGAAAGGGAAAAAGTACAGTCACAGACCAAATACAAGCTCAAAATTTTGTTAAAGAAGGAAGCTATAAAAGTCAAAACCAAGAAACATATCAAAAGGAAGACTTCTCATGTTAAAACAGACTCAAGTATGGAAACAACTTCAATGTTTATTTTTTTTCTTGTCATAACTTTGGTCATAAATCAATTGAATGCAAGAGTCATGAAAGGAGAGATTCAAGAAGATCCAATAACTTAATGAGATGTTGGAGATGCAATTATTTTGACCACACAACAAAGTTTTTTCATACAATGATATGTTACAATTGTAATAGGTTTGGCCACAAATCCCAAGACTCTAGGAAATCAAGAAGTCAACCCATAACGAATAATTAATACAATTCAGGAAGAAAATCTAATGAAGTTTGGAAGAAAAGAGGAGATGAAAATTCTCAAAAGAAAAATTCTGAAAGGAAAAGTCCAACAAGAAGAGTGCCTCGTGGAAAGACTTGTAGAAGAAAATTTTAAATGCAAAAAGATGATGAAGATATTGCACCCAATATTGATAGGAAAATTATGGATAAAGTGCCTAATAAGGAATATGAATATTAGAGGTGTGCATATAAAGTGGATCAATCTCAAGAAAGGAGAATTCCTAAAGAAGAACATGACAAAAGTGCATATCTTGATAATATTCTACAAATAAATTTCCCATTAGCCAATAAATGGAAAATGCAAAAAGAAAATTCTAAAGAAGAATATGAAGAAGATTCTATTGCACAAAATAGTAATGTTGATGAACTATTAGATACAGATTCACCAGTAGGATTAAGCAATAAATAACTTGATGAGTTTTCAATTTTAATTTGATGATCTACTCAATTGCCCCTCAACAAAAGTTATAAATAAATCTAAAAATGAAAGAAGCAGAGGAGTTAAAAATATATAAAGGCAAAGCATAAACATGGAAAATTGATTAATGACAAAGAGAAACAAGATCTGTTGGTATCGAGAAATGAAATTGCAAGAGGTTATTGAGAAAAATCATGGTTTGAAGAGCTACATCATCCCGGTTAGAAGAGGATTATAACCTAAGTATCATGAAAAACTACAGAATGTCTTAAGTATCTGAGGAAAAAATACAAACAAGAGATGAAAGGACCAATTCAATATTATTTCTAAGGGACAAATGATTAATTTGGTTTCCACATAGTTGAAGGACTATGAGTAAGATATTAAATTGGTTTAAGAATGGAAATTAAATTAATTGGTATTGATCAATGGTATTCTTGTGAAAGATCAAAATATCAAGAATCATAAAGAGGCATATCAAGAAGATTAGTAAGATTCACTCCCTTGTCCTTTATGACAAATGGGAAAACCCTATGGAAGCATAAATTGATAGGGGGAGAGAAGCAGTAAGAGTTTTCACTCTTTGTCATTGATGCCAGAGGGGGAGAGATAAACAATAAAACAAGTTCAAAAAAATGGATGAGATTACATGGACAGGGGGAGTATAACCTTAGGGGGAGCAAAGAAACACCCCTTATATATTTTCTATCAAAGGGGGAGAAAGAAAGTCTAGTAAAAAAAAGAATGTCAAAGATTGTTCAAATATGATGATGAAGAAGAACTTGTCTAAAGGGAAACTTAACAATTCAATGATGAAAATCCTAAAGTATTTTTAGTTAGGTGTTTCCATCAATACCAAAGGGAAATATTGTTGGAAGTCTAGTTTTCATTGATTTCAACGAGGGAAAATATATGAAGGAGAACACATCAAAATCTCGGGAAGGATAGTAATGTTCAGAATGCACGCTAAGTCATAGTTGTCATTGATATAAACCATGGAAAATGCATGAAGGAAAATGAATAAAAATATCAAAGATCAGGAGGGAAACACATTAGTTAATCCGTAGAATATCCACATACAGAATCAAAAAATCCAGTGTGAATACCTTTGGAAAGGTTGAGGGAAAGATCAGGAGAAATAAAGTATTGCGATCATGTATAGACAATGAATAAAGGAGAGAAATGATACAAATATCAGGAGGAGTTAGTGCATTCAAGTGAAGATGAAACAGAGTTTTGCAGGTAGATAAATCCTGTGCAAAAGACTTCAAGTGATTGTGACCAATGATCACAGATTAAAATAAAGTTCGAGAGCATTCACAACCATTCGATCTGATAGGAAGGTAGAAATATCAATCGATGATTGAAGCCAAGTGGAAGCATAAAATAAGTTTTGTGACTTTGGAACTTCACCATTTCAGTGATTATTAGAGACAAGGCAAAGGCATGAAATCATGAAGTTGTGAATTCATGAAATCCTGCCAGCTTTCCAATCTAATAGGAATATTGTTTGAAATCCCAACTGTTAGTCATGGTCATCTGGTGTTGACCCTTCAGGGAAGTTGAACAACTTTATTCTCAAATTCCCAAAGTGCAAAAGTCAAAAAATCCTTCCAACTATTAGATTGAGGGAAGAATTTAGGAGTAATTCAAGCCGTTAGATCAAGAGTGGAAGGATAGAATAAGTTTCGGGACTCTAAAACTTCGCCACTTCAATGATTACTAGAGACTAGGAAAAGCTATGAAGTTCCAAAGACACGAAGTGTCAAAGCCACGAAGTGAAAAGCCATAATCATGAAATCTTGTCAGCCTTTCGATCTAATAGGAAGCTCATAATAGCATAAATCATTAGATGTAATCAACGATCTAGAAAGTGATATGTGGTGCATTTCATAAGGTGAAACATGTCGAGGATCATTTGGAAAATAAGGTATACGAAATTCATTAATCAAGGTGACACGTGGCATCCACTCAGCCAGTTCCACGTCAACAGATAAACGTTATTTGTTACTAATTAATGGTTCGACTCTAGCATATAAGTTATTGACCCAAGGTTCATGTCTTTCGGGTTTCCAACAAAAGACTCTAAAACTATCGGCCCTCCTGGTAAACTAGAAGGAAATGCAACAACACACAGAATGTGTCGTCCAGTCTCACCCAAGATATCTTTAATGGGTGGGTTGTAAGACTCATGTGTTTACAGCCTAGGATTGACTGCAAGATATGGGATCTGTCTTTTGGACCATTTATTATAACTTGTGATTGCAACCTATTGTTATTCATGAGTTATTCCCTTAAGCTCGTAGCAGTAATTAAGCAAGCAATGTAACAACTCATTTATTCATTAGGCATAACAAATAACTACTGAAAAGATGATAAAGATATGCATGCATTCATCCCATTACACAGATGTTACCATGGTTCACCCCCTCCTGAGATACTTCCACAAATATTTGGCTCTTGGCTCTTTTATTATGGTAGTTCTGCATATCCGACGCCGCACGCTTACAATTCTCCTGAGATGGGTAAGATCTATATGAGGAAAACTAGATAGCACTAGGATCCTCAGCCTGCGATATAATCCTCAGATATTCCTTCTCTCCTCTCCTCTATCTCAACAACTTACAAAATAGTACATAACAACACTACAATTCACATCGACTTGTGCATATCTATGATGTAATAGTGCAAAAATGAACTAACAAGAAGGAATCCCCTATGATACCTACGTATCTATATTTTTATATTTCGGTCTCTTCAGTCATTTACAATATATTACCAAAACCCTAACCCTACCAACATTAGGTATTCCTCCCATGTGCATGTGTTGTTCTTCCTTCCAACAATCGCTTTCCTTGTGCACACCTTCTTGCATGCACACGTGTTGTGTTTTCCTCTAGCTGTTACTTCAGTGTCTGCATGCTTTATTTTCCCATGATCATCCTTGTTTCCACTTTGGCCTGTTTCCAACACACGTCAACATGAACACGTGGGATTTAGTTCATTTTAAGTGTTAAAATAATATCCATAATCCCGTCAGCCATAATATCCAAGAGATTAAAATCTTTGGCATTGGATTAAGCTAGTGGAAGGATAGGGTAATCATGGACTGTTGAATGACATGCAAAAGTCACATATACCATATGACCACTTCGATCGGTTTACTTCAAGGATTTTGAACTATCAGAAGTCCAATAATCCTGAATACCTGGAGAGTCAAAGCTCCTTTTGCCTATGTCTATGGTCCTAGCTCCTGGTCATGTGAAGTTTCTTAAGAAACTCGAGCTCCAAGTTCAATAACTACATGGAAAAAATGATTTAATCCTTTGGTTCTTAGCCTAAGGGTATATGACAAATAGTTCTTAGCCTAAGGGTATATGACGAATAATTTCAACATGGAGCACTTATATGTACTTTGATGAAGTTTACTTCGGAAGTGTTACTCCAGAAGAATGTAAGAAGGCCGAAGTCTAGAGGACTTGGTTCTAGCACAGGTCTCATGATAGAGGAATCATAGTGAAAGAAGAGGCACTAGGAGAAGTGCTTAAATGGATAAGTTCGTAGTTTTTTTCCCACGATCATTTGAACATTGGGTTGAAGAAATATCCTTTCGTGAATTTGATTTCTATAAATAGTGATGGTTTATTATCATAGTTTTATACCTTTAACTTGATTGACCCGGGGTTCATGTCTATTGGGGTTCCAACAAAACCTCTAAAACTATATTCCCTCTTGGTGAACCAGAAGGAAACACAATGGATAGAGTGCACTGCGGAATCTCACCTGAGATAGTCTTAATGGGTCAGTGCAATACTCAAGTGTTTTCAGTCCAGGATTGAGTGGAGATATGAGAAGTGTTCACTGAGAGTTCTATTTAACTTATTAAAGCAATAAACTATCATTCATGATTTTGCATGGAATATAATCCACTCATTCAAATACATTCTAATATCTACATAGAAACAGTAATGAAACAAATGAATTCAATCACATAACACATGTTTTACCATAGTTCACCCCCTCCTGTCTACGTCCACAAAGATCTAGATCTTAAGATATTCTACTATAGTAGTTCCAAAACTACATCATCACGTGCTTTATAAATCCTCTCATTCGGGTTGAGATCTACTATGAGGGGGACTAGATCGCACCAGGATCCTCATCCTATGATCCAATCCTCAATATCTACCTTCCTTCCTCCTCTCCAACTCAACAAATTACAAAATTAGGTCGTATAGCAAAATATTACAACTAGATATCGAAACATGACTCCTTCTCAAGACCCTCTATATCCACCTCTAGCTCCTTTTAGCCCCCCCCTCGCTAGCTCTCTCTATGAGACCTAAATATCTATATTTATACATTTCTGGATCACCAACTATTACAATGTATTAAAAAAACCCTAACCCTAACATCATTACGTCTTCCATGCATGTGAAAGTGATTCTCTTCCTTCCATTTGTCGCTTTCCTTGTGCATGCCTTCCTTCCCAAAATATCCTTTCTTTCCTTTTTGGCATGCTTCCAACAGGCCCCCAACACTGACATGTGGCTCGTCCCGAGCCACCTAACCTTTGTGTGCTTTGTTGATATCCTTGGTTATCATTTGGAACTTCTTGTTGATCTCTGTTTCTTTCATTTGAGGCTGTGCAGTCTTTTCCTTGAGTGCGTCCAATGTCTGTAAGAAAATCTCATCGCTGAACAACCTTGCAAATTCTTCCTGGGTCTATGCCATATCTATCTTGGCTTCCTCTACCTGTGCAATGACCTCTGCTACTCTATCTTGGAGAGGTTCCATTTGAGCCTGGTGTTCCTTTTTCTGCGTTTGTGCAGTGGTGAGTTCTGCCTGCAGTCTCTTCATATCTTGCACCCCTTTGACGTGTTCCATGATTGAAATTGTTTTCTGCCCCTACTTGAGGTCTTGGATAACTGCACTTATCCTTTCTTCTTCTTGGTCCCATTGTTTGACTGCTGATCCTCTTCCAGCTTCGTCTAGAGCTGTGTTTCTTTGTCAAAGAAGTCAGTCAGTGCGCATACCTATCGTTCTATCTCCTGTATCTTCTATGTTGCCTCCTGCTTCCTTTTCTCCTTGACCTATGAAGGAGTGGTAGGTATGAGATTCACGAGGAGATTCTCGATCTCTTGTTGATATTGATCGATTCTCTGTGCAATCTAATCAATCTTCTCTGTTTCTGTGGGTTCGTCCACCTGCACGGTCTTTGGATTCTTTTTGTAGGCTATGACCACTTTCTGTTCCAATCCCTTCATCTTCTCCCTTTCCTATGTGGTATCGATCTTTTCCTACTCAAACACCAATTCCAACTCATCCCATTTATCCTTTACTTGCTACAATTTGGTTGTATCTGTGCATGCACGAGACTATACCTCCTGGGTAACGATGAACTATATTTTATATAGAGACTTGGTTGGTATCCATGGAAATACCAACTGAAATTGAGCCAAGTCCTTTATGGGTGTCTTCCCCATGATCTCATCCATGCGGAGCATGCTGGGTGTAATGTGAAATGTCGTACTCGGCTGTGGTATTGTCTCGACTGTATCCCACTTACCTGCTTCAGGTTCTCCTCTTGTATGTGATGCTAACAGGCCCATTTCTATGTTTTTTTTAGCTACCCGTGTGATCCAAGTAGATATTGGTGGCCACCCACCTTTTCCAACTAGCTCAAAACAATTTTCTGGCAATTTTGGCAATTTACTATTTTTAGCAGTTTTCACTTCCAGAGTCGTTTTGAGGCCCTAAACAATGTTTTTTGGGGAAAATAGGTTTGAAATATAGAATTTCCTTCGTTATTATGCCTAAAATGAATATTCTCGGTGATACCTTTACAACGGGCTATCATATGCCTAAAACATAGATTGTATGCAATAGTTACAACCCCTAGAAGTTGATGTACTAACTTACCCAAACAGGGCCCACGTGAATTTTGGTGCTTCATCTCCTAGGGTTAGGTTTTTGGATGTCTAGTGTTTTTGGCATTCCTGGTTATTGTAAAAAGGCCTTTATAGCCTTATTTTAATCATCTTCTTGCAAATGAGCGCAACCGTCACATCTCTTCTCAGAGATAAGCTACCACCATTCCAACAAGCTTGTTTCCGTTGCATTTTACAGTTTCATCTTATTTCGTTACTGAATAGAAAAACAATTTTAATGTATCTCTGTTATTTTGTGTTAAGAAACTATTAATAATCTGTATTCATTTCCTTCTGCTCATAAAATCCATATAAGTGGTATCAGATCCGTCTGCTCCTTGTTGTCTTAATGCATGTCCCTAATGAGGTCGGAGTACAAAGAGTTGGGTCTCGAGCTTGTTTCTCTTGAGGACAAAAGCTCTCGCATGCCCAAGCGACCTCTCATGGAAGGAGAAAAGAAATATGATGGGACATAAGATCCTTTCAAACTATTGATTGAGGAAGCCCTCATGCAATAGAGGAACGAGATGATGGATAGTTTCGCATAAATCCTTCGACGACTACCAATAGGCGACGCATATTCTTCGAGCGGAGGCGCCGCCCCCTTAAAGGTACAAATAAACTTCTATATTGCTATATTTGAAGGTAAGATAGATGCATATGTTGTAGAAAAGTGGTTGAATCTACTATAAGGGTATTTTTCTATCCATAACTTTTCGAATAGAGAAAAGATTACTTTTGCGCTCCTCAAAGTCCTTCTCCATGTCAAAGATTGGTGGGAAGCTTTATGTGAGCAAAAGGAAACAGAGGAAACCTCATTAGTTAGAGTCACAACCACCTGGGAATCCTTCATGGATTCTATTAAGAAACAATACTACCCTATTGGAAGTTATGATGACTTTCATACCAAATGGACTACACTACGGCAAGAAAGACACCAAGTAGTGCCAAATTTCACAAATCTATTGCATACCTTCTGCACCAAGATGGGTATCAAATATTCAGAGTGATATCTAGTTCTCAAGTATAGCGATGCTCTGCATAGATACATCCATACCAAAATGGAATTTCTGGACATCTCATCCTTGGGACAGCCTACCAATATGCCGTCAAAATCGAGTAGAAGATCAAACAAAAGATGTGGAAGTTTGGGCCTGGAAACCCCTCACAACAAAAGCCAGAAAAGGGCGGCCCCAACCCACATAACAAAGGATAGAGAAAATATGGACAGTGTTAGGACAACCAGTCCAAGCCGCAAGGAAAGAAGGACACCAGAAAGACAAAGAAAGATACTGGGAAGTGGTGCGACTTCCATAAGATCCCTTGGCATAACACTGCTGACTACAACTCAAATCAATCGCTCATGGATGAAGTGAAAGCCTATGAATAATATGTGGATTCTAACTCTGACCCAGAACTCGAAAGGGGAAGATAGATCATTGACGCGGAACCCAGTGCCATAGTTTCTACCACCAAGATCCAACCTGGTGAACCAAACGAGCCATAAGAAGTAGAGAACCTTTTCCATTCACAAATGTGGGTACAAGGCATGCCATTGGACTTCATCATTGATAGAGGTAGCCAAAAGAACCTCATCTTAGTAGAGGTCAGGCCTTGTCGACAACGTCACACCCACAACCCTACACCATTGGATGGCTCTGCTAAGGAAGTGATCTCCACGTCAGCCAATAGCGCAGAATGTCATACGACATCAAGCCATTCAAAGATGAGGTATTGTGTGATGTTTTTCCTCTCAGAGTTTGTGATGTTATTTTGGGCCAACCTTATTTATGGAAACGTCATGCTGTATATGAGTCTAGGCCTCGTAGTGTTCTTATGACTATGAATAGAAAATTTTACAAGATACCCAAGGCAGTCCCACCTAGTTCTCTTTCCTTTATCTCTGCTAAGAAATGCAGTAAGGTCATATCTCAGATAGGGAAGTTTGTCTTCTTCATGATTTTCTCTCAGAATAAGAGAAAGATCACAACCACATTCAGGGTCTCTGCGACCGACCTCTTCACACAACAGAAGCAAGTAGATAAGGTTGTGGAAGAATACGCATATATCTTCTCCTCACCTACCAGGGTACCTCTACACTCCCAGGTCAAGAACCCCATTGATTTGTGTAATTTTTAAACCTGCGAAGTAAATAAATGCATATAGATTCTTAAGCAAGACAAAAATTAATCAATGGCTCATACACATAGTACACAAAGATTTTATACCGAAAACCCTCAACCAGGAAAACCTTTCTTATATTCATATCTCGAATTTCACCATTCACCATACAATATATACAATGTTTTTAGGTATTTCATAGATACCAAAAACCTAATCCCTTAATCTGGTATTAATTTACAAAACCGCTAAAAATAACAAAATCTGCTAAAAATAGCAAAAACCGCCCAAAAAAAAGAATTTCAGGGCGTTGCCCCGGCCTACCGCCCATTGTTGAACGTTGTGCATAACCAGGGGGGGGTCATACCTACCCCCCCCTAGGAAAGCACTGATGCACATGGAAAATCTCTAGTGAGAGGGATCGTCAGCCACAGTTGTCGTATCTGATGCACCCACACACACACATGCAAAGAATATAAAACATACCCAACATTCTCCCACTTGTTGTTTTCTTTGCATCTAGGGGTCCAGGGGGTTGTATAGTCAACAATTCAGGGCAGAAATGCCCATTGTTACTCTACACTAGGAAAAATTTTCTGTGCTCACAGACTTTGTCAATGAATCTGCAACATTCTTCAACGTGTCAACCTTTTCTAGCAACACCTTCTTTTCCTCAACCATGTCTCTCACAAATTGATACTGAACATCAATATGCTTTGTCTTCGAATGATACGTTGGGTTCTTTTCTAGGAATATTTCACTCTGACTATCACAATATAATCTCACTGCTTGTTGTACCAACCCAATACCTGAAGACAATCTTTGTAACCATAATTCTTCCTTTCTTGCATGAGTGGCTGCCATGTATTCAGCTTCTGTAGTTGAGAGTGCCACTACAACCTCTCT
>SNQJ01S0010097.1:116616-145901 GCA_010110895.2 Picea sitchensis | reverse complement strand
TTCAACTTTCCTGGCTTGACTATTACTTCAACATCAAATTATTGAAACAATAGTAACCATCGACAAATTCTCCCCCCCCAACATTAGCTTGTTGAATAGGTATTTAAGGGCTGAGTGATCTGTGAACATCTTAAAATGTTTTTCCAGTAAATAATGTTTGAACTTCTACAATGCATAGACCATAGCAAGGCCTTCCCTCTCTAAAGTGTTATAGCTCTTCTCTGATTCTGATAGTTTTATACTTGTGAATGCTATCGAAATATCCAAATCTCCTGTTCATGGTTGTGCCAAAATACCTCCAAGTGATATGGCTAATGCATCTACATGTACGTGAAATGTCTTCTCCTGGTTTGGAAATACTAGTATTGGTACAATGACCATTTTTTCTTTTAGTGTATCCAGACTGTGTTGACAATGTTCATTCAATTGAAAATTTGTTTCTTTCCTTAACAGTTTCTCCATTGGCATGGTAATCTGCGCGTACCCTTTGATAATTTTTTTGTAGTATCCTGTGTGTCTGAATGCCACTCTTAGTTGATGGACTATTTTTGGTGGTGGCAAGTTAACAATTACTACAATATTTGCAGGATATACTAGTAAACCTTGCTTTCATACTATATGGCCCAATAGTATCCCAAACGGTGTTTCAAAGACACATTTATTAATGTTTAATGATATCTGGCACTACCTGCATCTTTCTAACATCAATCGGAAGACCTCTACATGGTTTTTCAATAGACTATAGGCTATCCAATCGTCCAATTATACCTCTAGAAACTAGTGGATAAATTCCTTAAATGCAGCGATGACTACTATAGAAAATATTGTTGGTGCATTCTTCAGTCCAAATGACATGACTGTGTACTAGTAGGATCCCCATTCTGTGGAAAAAGTGGTCTTGTATCTTTCTTCCTGTGCTATATTCATCTGGTGGTACCTTGAGAATACATCAGTGAATGAGTAAACTTCGTGTCCTCCTACATTATCCAACACTTCATCCATAAAAGGTGTAGGGAACGGGTCATGTAGGCGTGCATCGTTCAACTTCCTCAAGTCGATGCATATTCTTATCCCACCTTGTTTTTTCTCCTGAACTACCATCGGGATTATCCATTCTGATTCTTCCATAGGTTCTATGATTCTGGCTTCGAGCACTCTATCGATCTCAACTTTAAATTTCTTCTTATATATCAGATTTAGTCTATAGGTTCGCTGTATGATTAGTCTTTCTTCAGCTCTGAGTGGTATTTTAATTTACCCTAGATCTCCTTCTATGCCCTTCATTTCTGTAAATGTTGTGGGGAATAGATCGTTGCACTTGCATAGTAACTCTGTTATTTTTTCTATTGTTTTCTCATCCTAGTAGTCTCCAATGCTGGCCATTTTGGGATTCTCAACTGTCCCAATGTTGAATTTCTTCACCTTGATCAATGCAATAATTACTTATGATTCTAGAGGTGTACCTTCCACTTCTCTTTCTCCTTCCGCTTCCTCCATTTTAATATTGAATGGACCATCTCCATTGGGTGCTTCTTCCTGCACATGGTAGCATGACAATAGTTATTTCACTATGTGTCTGTTCCGTTGTTGTTATTCAGTTATGACTTTGAATTCTAGTTCCTTAATGAATATCACCCCTCTTATCTTCTTAAGTGTTTCATATATGTTGGGGTTCTCATGATCGAATGATAAAGTGACTGTAAAATTCTGCTGCAAGACCGACTAGTTCACAGTTCCTCTGTGCAGTTCCTGGTCCATATACTAGTTTTCTGGTATGGCTTTTAGGTATGTACGAAATGATGAGGCCATTCCTTTTGGGTGTCATTTTCCACAATGTTCGGAACTTTTCCAAGTGTTCCACTAGTTCCCCCTGTCCATTGTACTTCTATTGCTGGTTTCTTTTTTGTTCTGCACCAAACCTTATGTGTAGTAACCACTTACATTGGTACCAATCTGTGATTGTTTCTTTGTGTGCGCTCCACCATCTTGCAGGTGTGGCTTTGAGTACTATATCAAGTGCTAAAATTATCTGTTTTTCTAACACTTCATCCTCGTATTGTGCCAAGAATAGTTGTAGATCATTCTCTCAATGGAAACTAGGTGGTTCCCTTATCTCTGTACCTATGCATATTACTGCACGATCTATTCGTTCACACCTTCTTGTGGAAACTTCATGTAGCCTTTGTTTTCAGTTCTCTAAACCTATATCTTAGTCTGTCTCACCTGAAGTAATGCTCCACCAACTAAGTGTCCCATTTGCAGTTGGTTATACGTAATCTTCATCGTGCGTTGTTTTTCTATACAATTGGTTGATTTCCTCTAAGTCTAAGCAAGTAGGTTCTGCAAACCTTTCCCCTTCTGATGGGTCCAATGGTGCGATGACCCTGTATTCTCCTAACTCAAATGTCATTTTTCGTGTCTTTAAATTGATTATGGCCTTGTTATCAAACACCCAATCCAAGCTGAGCAATGTTGGATATGGTGTGGTGTCATCCAATATTTTAATCACCTCGAAGTCTGCTTTAGTGCACACTCCATCCAGGTCTATTGTCACTCGTTTCAGTCTGCCAATTGGTAGAACTTTGTGTTGGTTTGCTAGTTTCAACTAAATAGGTGAATATCCTAATGTGGGCTCTCCCATACATTGCCATGTCTTCTTTGGTAGTACATTGACTTCAGATCCTAAATCTAGTATGATATCTCACATATTGAAATCTATGATGTCCCTACTTGTTCTTCTCCTTGTATGTAGGTGATTAATTATTTTTTGTTCTAGTTTTCCTTTTGTCTCTATGCTACATCTTTCTACTATATTTTGAAACATTTTGACAGTGGATGGATCATTCAATATTTTTACACATGATTTCAAAAATCTTTGATTGTACTTACTTGTCCTTGGGGCTGCATTTCTTTGGTATGATCCAACAATGGAGGCATATGGTACTTTGGCTCTTCCTTTCTTTACTGCACAGTTGAAGTCAACACGGTGTCTTGCTTCATGAATTCTTGTCTAGATTAATTAAATGTTTCCTTCTTGTTCTACACATCGAACTGTCTCCTTGGTTCGACATTCTTCTTCACCCACTGGTGTTGTACTGGCTCTTATCGAATTGCGTCATTTCTTGTTTTAGCTCCTCCATGCATAACTATGTTGATGTTTCATCCTTCATCCCATGCTTTGTCATAAATACATTAAACATTCTAGTTGTTTTGATTCCTCTTTTCCTAGATTTTCCCTAGTAACATAGGAAATTCTTCTGTGTCATGATCCGATGCGCGAAAATACATACAAGTTGTTGGTGGAAGTGGACATTTTCTTGCATAATGTCTCGGTTGTTAACAGTTGTGACACAACACTGGTCCTTTACCTCTTCTAAAGTCTCCTCTTGCTCATCCTCTACCTCGATAGCCAACTTGATCTCCTCTTGGCATGCTATACTGAGGTGCTTGATTGTACTATGCGGTATTGTATTGAGGTTGTGTTGTGTTATACTATGGCTGCATAGTATTATATGGTTGTGACATAGTGTTATACTGCTGCTGTGCAGTATTGTATGGGGATGGAACTTGGTTAAACTGTGGTGCGGCTTGCCCAATCATCATTTCTGCCTGCACCCTATATGCATCTGATGTCCTCTCTCGCATCAAATCCATAGTTCTACAATTTTTTTCATCATGGCCCACTGACTTACAAAAGTTGCAATATGAAATCCTCGGGACTGTCTGGTATTTCTACATCATTGGGAAATGATATAGATCGTGGCCTAGTTTCTTATAGATTTTGTACCATAGTCCTGTTGTTGGTAATGGATTTGGCATTCCTCCTACCATATACTACAGGTATGTTGGACATTCATTCTTGTAGTGTCCTTCCGTCCTGCATGTGGTACACCAAATGACTTCTCATTTTTCCTTACTTTTGTTTTAGTTTAGTTGGAACGTTAAATTCTTCAAATCCTCCTTCATCTCTTTGATGACTAGATTTATCTACTGATATTGGTTTTCTTCCAGTTGTAGGGATTTCTGTAGGGCCTCTGCCTATGTCTAAAACTTATGTTGTCACAATGTATATTTTAAGTGTGGTAGCAGTGAATTGATGAACATGTGCATGGGTTGCATATCGGTCATGAGATATTTCAACTTCCCTTTTAGTCGCTTGAATATTTGGTCAATATCCCATAGGGATTCTTCTAGTTTATGTCTAATTTCTATGATCTCGTTCATGCATTGATCCTCTAAACTTGGCTTCTAAAATTCATTTATCAACAATTTCTTGATGTTTGCAATCGTTCTGGTTATCCCCGGTGGATTGTTTGTAGTTAAAATATTATACCAATCCAGTGTGTGATCCCTTAGTGTAATCACTAGTTGTGCAAGTTTAGTATCTTCATCTATGATCTGTTTTTCTTCCCAAATATTTTCACAGATAAACAAATGTTTTTTTGGGTCCTCCAACGCTTCTCCTTTGAATTATGGTAACCTGATGGTGGGATCGTGTCCTTCCACCCTGAATGATGAACTAAAACCCCTGCATGGTGTATATAATTGACTAGTGCTTCCTGAACTAGCTCCTCCAATTGTTGTTCCTTGTGTAGATGTACTTCCTGCTGTCTTTCTTCTCCCGAAATTTGGTTGCCTAAACGGTGGTGTTCTCTTTGTTGTATTAGTTGCACATGGGATTATGGGTTCCACATTGATATTAATATGGATAGGATTTCTACCTTCTCTTCCCTCTCTTGGACCTATCATATTCCTCTCATATGTTGTGTGTGGGATTTCCTCAAGCTTCTCCACAACCCAGAGATCCTCTACCTCTTCTTCATCACTCGCCAATCCTTCCCTTGCAACTACAACTCTGTTCTTCGTATTCACCTTATATTGGTAGGGTAATCCACTGCACGTCTTTCCAGTTGTCACCATGATCCACTTGATATGGTATTCATCCATCATTATTGGGTCCAAGGGTTCCTCCTTATTCCATTTATCCACTCATCCTTCCATTTCTCCTCTCTTTGTCAGTGCTTCCCCCCTTCCCCCATGCACGCAGGGAAGTTTAGTTGTCTGAATCCATTTTCAATACACCTTTGTTGTATAGTAGTATAGAAATATACAACAATCTAATATACATTCCTCGAGGCCCACGTATAAACTCTTGGTCCGTTTTGTTGTACGACTTTGTTGTATAGACTACAAATTCTATTATAAATCTTGCTATAATACTGTCCAACCAAAAATCTATTGCATGAGTGAATTTTTTGTTCACCTGCTGGAACTTCTCAATCCGAATTGAGGTCCACTCTAACTATCAGATCCAGTTTGTTGCACGGTTTTCCTTCAACCTTAATATCCACTTTTGCAATAAGTGTGGAAAATCACAGAAAAATACTTCATGTAGGTCAGTAAACACATACTTCTCAAGGTATTTGCATGGTGTTACTCTAGGGTTTCTATTATCTTTCTATGCAAACTCCATCTCTTTTGTCTTCAACCAGTTTTTGATCTCTTCTTTTATGGGATTCCACGGTCTCAACATCCCCGTATAGTGGTTCATTATTTTCACCTTCTCCTCATCTGATTTAGTATTCTCTTGACCCACCTCCCACAGATCTTACAAATTTTCAGTAGATCCCATCTACTCAATCCTATATTGTTCCAACCAATTTCAATGAGACCATTTGCTGATTTATTATCGGAGTTTTATACCTTTAATTTGTCTGAACCAGGGTCCATGTCTACTGGGGTTCCAACAAAAACTCTAAAAATATAGTCCCTCATGGTAAACTAGAAAGCAATGTAGTGCACAGAGTGCACTGTGTTTCACCTGAGATAGTCTTAATGGGTGACTGCAATACTCAAGTGTTTGCAGTCTAGGATTGAGTGGAGATCTGATAAATTTGTGTTGAGAGTTCTATTTAACTTATTAAAGCAATAAATTGTCATTCACGATTGTGCATGGAATATAATAAACTCATTCATTCAACATACTAATATCTACATAGAAACAATAATGAAACACATGCATTCAATCACATAACACATTTTTTATCGTGGTTCACCCCCTCCTGGGCTACACCCACAAATATATGGCTCTTAAGTTCTTCTATTATAGTAGTTCCAAAACTACAGTTCCGCACGCTTTAAAAATCCTCTCAGTCAGGTCGAGATCTACTATGAGGTAGACTAAATCGTACCAGGCTCCTTAGCTTGCAATATAACCCTCAAGATCTACCCTCCTTCCTCCTCTCCAGCTCAACAAATTACAAAATTAGGTCATATATAAAAATATTACAACTAGCTATAAAAACATGACTCCTTCTCAAGACCCTCTATATTTTCCTCTTGCTCCTTCTAGCCCCCCCTCGCTAGCTCTCTCTATGGGACCTAGATATCTATATTTATACATTTCTAGCTCACCAACCATTACAATGTATTACAAGAACCCTAAAACTAACATCATTAGGTCTTTTATGCATGCACACGTGCTTCTCTTCCTTCCAGCTGTCGCTTTCCTCGTGCATGCCTTCCTTCCCAAATTAGCCTTTCTTTCCACTTTGGCCTACTTCCAACAAATAGATAGGGGCATGTGGAGTAATTTGATGATATTAACACCATAACAATACAAAGAGACGATAAAATCTCGAATATAATTTGTTGGAGAGCTAGGGATGGATCAGAATCATGGGAATGGTATAAGGAGTTGATCCATACCTATAATCAACTCACGAGGATGGATTTTGAATCAAGATTAGTCTTCTAATTAAATTTAGAAACTTACATGATAAATTAATGAAAAAAAGGAGAAGTTTATTTATGTTAAATTAAATGAAGAGGCACAATGGTTCATGTCAAAAGACACAATGGTTCAATCCTATACCTATTGAAATACTATATAAACTTGTAGTGGTGGTGAATCTTATAGTATCTTGGTGGATTAAATAAATAAATAAATATAATATATATATATATATATATATAATGGATTGAATGGAGGTTCATTCTTTATCAGTTTGGTGCCTGTTTACAAGATGGGTCTTGTTATGAGGGTTGGATTCCTCACTTCTTAGTTGGACATGAGAACTGCAAGATAGGTCTTTTTATGAGGGTTGTATTCCTCACATATTATTTGGATTTGATAAACTACAAGTCARGTGTTGTATTTGAGAGTTGAATCTCTCTTATTTAGTTGGTGTTGAGTATTTTAATGATTGGAATCATATGTAGTTAGTCAAGTTTAATAATAGATGATATTCATTATTATTTATACAATTTGTGTTATATATATAATCATGAATAAGTGATTGAAAGACATATAATTTAAGAAATTTGAGAAAGTGTGAAAATTGTCCAAAATTTTAAGACATTGATTCACCCCCCATCTTAGTGTAAGTGTGACATGTTTCAACATATTTTACTCAGTCATATAGTTCCATTGAAAGAGAATTCGTTAAGGGTTCACGTGGAATATACTTGAAGTCATTTTTTACTTTGCTTAAGATGTTGTGATGTGATAAGGGATTTATGGAGATGCAATTTGATTTCCCTAGTAGCTAAGTGCCTTCACGCACATAAGGGGATTGGGGGATGACCATGGGATGGTATGAGTGTATGGAAAAGATATATGAAGAGAAGGAATGAGGAATGGATGGGATGAGAATGCCAAGAGAAGAAGAACGTGAGACACATGAAGAGATTGGAGTATTTTGCAATGGTAAAATATTTAGGAATAGTAGGAAGAGGACTATGGCTGAGAGAGAAGGGAAACACAGTGATATTGAGGAAAGAGACACTGGTGTAATACTCCAGATCAAAGCAATACTGCACAAAGAAAAGAAATTAAAAGGATAATCATATCATTCAAGTAGAAGACAATCTGTTACATTCCACTCAAGCCAGACTTTGCGTCGAACCCAGGACCTCGTGTGCATATCCAAGAACTAAGGTAATATATGAAGTTTTTTTAATTATAGTTAGTGAGGGAAGTAAATATAATAGTAAAGGTTGTCAAAGTAGTGGAATTAGTATGCCAAGTCATAATCAATTACTGTAATAAGGGAAGAATACCGCCCAAAATGCAATGGTAGGGTTAGAACCCTAATAATGCATTTTTTCCATGGAGTGGGGAAAACGAATCCAGAAAAGAATTTGTTTGTTTTTGAGGACATATGGATAGTAAAGAATTTCCAAGATGATGATGTGAATATTGAGTAGTTGAAAATGACTTTCATAGACTGCGCATTTCTATGGTATATGAAGTATCAGTCTACTATACATGGGGGACAAACTAGAACATTAGTAGACATTAGGAAATCTTTGTTGAAAGAGTTCCATAAGCCGAAGTTGAATTCAAAGTGTATTACATAAATGAACGAAATCGAGTAGTTGTCAAATGAGTTAGTTTGGGATTTTGACCAGAGATTCAATATCTTAAAGGACCGGTTGACCTTTCAGATTCCAGATGAGAAACATAGGGAGTGGTTAATTAGAAGATTGTTTCCACCTATATACTACCCTTTGATACAGTAGAAGATGATGTCATAGTCAAAATACCTATAGACTAATATGAGACTAGAAACATCCCCTATAGGAGAGAATGGCACAGGTATGGCTCATGTCCAGTCGCAGTTAGCAACATTGACCATTTAGTTGTAAGAGTTGGATAAAGGGAAGGGAAGGCACGTAAAAATATGTTGTACTACATGCAGAAAAAATATCGTCATAATAATGAGTGTCCATATTTTAAGGAATATTAGGTTAAAAAATCTCTAAATCCATTGGGAGATATGTAAAATGATGGGTCATCATCCTACTGCTTTCCCGTTGATGCAAAAGTACCAGAGCACTGCTATATTTAACCTATTTTGTAACTTTTGTAAGTCTTTCAGACATGATGAAAAGGAATTTCATACATTTGATCTTATGAGAGAGTGCACAACATATGCATATAGTGTCCAAGGGTAATAAGGACCATAAGGAGGGGTACGACAATATACTAATCTGAGAGGTTACAATCAAGGAGGAATATGAGGATTCAGAGGTCACAAAAGTGGAGGATTTGGCAGAGGAAGAGGTTCGATCATATGTTATAACTGTAATCGTCTTGGGCACTTGGCATGAAACTATCGAAATCCTTGCATGACATGCACTTATTGTATACAACTAGACCATGTGACAAAAGACTATCCATATCTTATCGTGAAGTGGAAATAAAAGATGAAATTGAATGTATAGATGATAAGTACAGAGGAGTGCGACGAATGACCTAAGGTGTAAAAAATTATGCCCAAAAGAGAAAGAATAGGAGCTAATGAGATAGAGAAAGGAAAGTGGATCGAGCAATGGGTAAGGAAAGCAGTAGATCCTCCTCCATTGGCTGACCCTATAAATGAGAAAGACACATACGCGTAAGCAAGAACAAAAATATCTAAGATAGAATGGATAACATCGACTTCGACTATACCACGAGTAAATGACATAACACCTATCTATGATATGCCTCCAGTGTATGACCATTCATAAAGGAAATGATCTAGATTTATGAGAGGAAAAAAATGAAACATATATTTATAATATTAACACAAAGACACAGTGAATAATAAAAAAGATACAATAAAACTTGACTTCTATTAAATAAGAAATATGTTGAAAATGTAAAATGCAAACTGAAATAAGCTTGATAGAATGGTGGCATGTTATCTCTAATAAGAGATGTGACGGCTATGCTCATTCACAAGAATATGAGTACAATGAGGCTATGAATTGTTTTTTACAATAAACATGAATTTCAAAACATTATACATCCAAAAACATAACCATAGGAGATGAAGCACCAAAATTCATGTGGGCCATGTTGCGGTAAGTTGGTACATCAACTTCCCAAGGTCGTATCTTTTGTATACGATCTTCATTTTAGGCAAACGATAGCCCGTTGGAAAGGTGTGTCCAAGGATTACACATTATTCCATTAAATTCTTAAATATTCTAAAATTTTTCTATGTAGAGCCCTAAACATGTTGTTTAGGGACTCAAAACGGCCCCAAAATTTCAGGACCCGAAGACTAGGAAAAAAATGCCAAACTAAGAAACTGCCAAGATGAGCTAGTTGGAATAGGTGGGCAGTCACTGATATCCACATTGATCAATACTACCCCCTTAGGAAGAAACGGTCTCCATTGCGTTGAGCTCCCCTATCAGATGAGGAAAATTCTATTGAATTTGTCCCCTGGTGAACCACTTGCCTTGGTGATGGAGTTGCCCTACTTTGCAACCCGATAAAGTTGGATCCTATGCTGGAAAGTTCCATTGACATGTGTTTCCATGATATGATCAGTGGATGCATGTTCCATGTAGTCAAGGTTGAGCTATGTTGGTGTCAATTGTTCTATTATCTTTGAGGTTTCCAATAATGGTGGAAAATATGGCTGAAGGAGGTCCACATTAAATAATGGATGCAAGCCAAGGAAGGGGGGGTGTTGAGATAAAAATCATTATCACTCACAACCTTGGTGATGGTGTAAGGTCGATATATGAGTGAATGAATCTTATTATGGGGCCTCATAAGGAATTCCTTCTATAATTGCAACCACAATTTATCTCCCACCTAAAACTTGTGTGGCACTTGATGTTGATCATGGCACTGCTTGTACCTAGCATTGGACTTCTGTTAAATATCCTAAACCTGTTGGAGGATGTGATAGATCCACTCAATGAACATGTTATCTTTTTTGAATTTAGTTTGAGTATGGGATGAGTCTTCCTGGCTGGCCGCAAGGGGTAGTGAAACATCCATGGGACCCACTGGTTGAAATCCCAACCCCACCTGAAAGGGGATGTGGTCGATTGAGCTATGTAGTGATCTATTGTAGTTGTGTTGAACATAGACGATAATCTCATCCCATGTGCAGGGATGCTTGGAATTGTACATGCACATGATATGCATGATCATACAGTTGACAACCTCAGTTTGACCATTCGTCTGGGGGTGGAAGGCAGTGGATTTGGTGAGCTTGGTGTCCAACAGTGACTAGAGGCTCGACTAGAATGTGTTGAGGAACCAAATGTCCTGATTAAGAAGATGGTTTATGGTATACAAAAATGTACCCATACCCATTCGATGAAGATTTTGGAAGTGACCTCTTCTTTGATTCTCTTCTTACAGGTGGCTAGAATCGACATTTTCGAAAAATGAATAATCACCACAAAAAAAAAACTATTTCCCCACTTGGTGTATGGAAGGCCTGACATGTAATCCATCGAGATGGATTCCCAACACCTTTAAGGAGTAGATAGAGAGGTGTACATTCTTTGTTTCTTAATGTTTCGTTTGGAAATAGTGTAGGTACTAGAGGACCTAATATAATTGTTGACATCCTGTCAATGTTTTAGCCAATAGAATTGTTCTTACAACACTGTCATTGTCTTTTCGATACCAAAGTGTCCTGCCACTCGATTGTAGTGGGATTCACAAATCATATTTTATTGCTCTCTTGATGGAATGTAGATATTACCCATATGGAACAACATCCCATCCCAAATATGGAAATGAGTGACATCTAAGTTTGCGCCCAACATTTGGTAGGTGGCAGAGAAATCAAGATCTCTTTCATAGAGTTGGGGCCACCCAGAGGTCTCGTGGCTACAGGAGTTTAGCACTGTGGTGAGTTCTACAAGTGGAGGGAGACTGGTGAAATTAGTGACATGATTAGTGGTTCCTATCTTATACTTGATGTTGATATGGAACTGTTGCAAGTGTGTGGACCACTTCTGATGGCGGTCATTCTGCAATTTTCTTTGTGTCTGCATGAAATGAAATGACTTATGATCTGTGTGGGTTATTGTCTCCTTCAAGAGAATGTGATGCCTCCATTAGAAACAAGCTTGCACAATGGAGTACATTTTTTTTGTTTTAAGTAGGCTACTTTTGGAAAACATATGTTAATGTCTCACTACAATAGGTCACAGGGTGTCCATGTTGAGTGAGAAATGTGCCCATAGAATATTCTGAAGAATTTGTCTCGATCTCAAAGGGTCGTTGTAGGTCGGGTAATGATAGAATTGGCGCTGAGAACAAGTGATACTTCAAATCATCAAATGCTTGTTGTTGTGACATGCCCCACATAAACATTTCCTTACCACCACCCCTGGTTACTTGGCTAAGGGCCCATGCAATATGGTAGAATCCCAACATGAACTTGCGATAGAAATTGGCGAGGCCTAAAAATATCCGACAATTAGTGAGTGTCATTGGGGTTGGATATTAATGAATGAAATGGATCTTGGTGGGATCAACATGCACCCCATGCTCATCAACAATGTATCCTAGGTATTAGACTCTATCCATGTCAAGGGAGAATTTTTCCAATTTTGTGTATAGCTTGTGTTGTCGTAGAGTGTCCATAACCTATTGAATATGCTACAAGTGTTCCTCCCAAGTCTTGATATAGATGAGGATGTCATCTATATACACCGCCATAAAATAATTGGTGAAAGGACACAAGATATCTTCCATCATATTAATGAATGTTTTTCAGGAATTCATCAAACCAAAGGGCATGACCAACCATTCGAAAAGACCTTTGGACTTGAAGGAAATTTTCCATACATTTGTCTTCTCTATTGGGACCTGATGGTATCTAGACTTTAGATAAATCTTGTTGAACTATTTTTCCCCTTTAGTTGGTCAAGGAGATCATCTATTTGGAAAATCGGGTATCGGTGCCTGACTGTGATTGTATTTAAGGCCCAATAATCGGTGCAGAGTTGCCAGGTCCCATGTTTCTTCTGCACAATCACAATTGGACTTTCGCATGGTGATGAGTTGGGTCGGATATTAACCTTTTGGAGAATTTCTTGGATCTGATGCTTGACCTCCTTGTTTTCTAACATAGAGTGATGATAAACTGGCCCATTGGGTAGTAGTGCACCAGGGGTCATATCGATTGGATGCTTGACCTGACAGTGTAGAGGTATCCGAGTGGGTGAGGAGAAGATGTATTTATATTCTTCCATAACCTTGTCCACTTTCTTCTTTTGCATGGAGAGATCAGTCGCAGAGGACATGGATGTGGTTGCAACCTTTTTCTCACTTTGAGAGTGAATCACAAAGAATACACACTTCCTTCTTTGAGAGATGACCTTCCTGCATTTCTTAGAAAATATCAAGGAAATGGAAGTAGGTGGGACTACCTCAGGTATCATGTACAATTTCCTATTCAAAGTAATAATAACACTCTAAGGAATATAATCATATACACCATGGAATTTCCATAAATAAATTTGGCCCAAAGAACTTCACAAAATTCAAGGGGAGTGACATCACCCAATGCCTCGTCTTTGAAGGTCTTGATGTCGTAGGACATATGACATTGTTTCCTAATGCAAAGATTGATTCCTTGGTAGAGCCATCTGATGGTGTATGGCTACAGGTGTGGTGTTGTCAGCAGGGACAACCTCTTGATGACCTCCACTGAGATGAGGTTCTTCTGGCTACCACTGTCAATGTTGAAGTGAAATGGATTACCCTTCACACACATCTTTGAATGAAAGAGATTGTTGGGTGTAAGCCTATTTTGAGAAGGAAGTCTAAATTGGTTGCAAGCCTATTTTGGGGGAGAAGGATTTGTTTTGGGGAAAGACCTAAACCTAGAAAAAAATGACCTAACTTTGGAGTGCACGCAATAGGTGAAAAGAAAGAAGCATGCAAGAGGAAAATAAATGTGGCGCATAGGTAGGAAATCCTAACCATGATAGGGTTAGCGTTTTTGACAAATATTGTAAAGAATATAAGCCATAGAGTAGTATAAATAAAGAGTTAGGAGGTCTAGAGAGGAGGTTGTTGTTGTGGTTGTGGTGGTAAAGAATGATCTATGTTGTCAAGTATAATAAGTCTTGTAGAAGAATCGAGTCAGGTATTGTTTGAGGGTTAGGTCACAGGCTAAGGAGATTTTTTTGATCTAGTCCACCTCACAGAGGGTTCTTTCCCTCCTCTTTATTGTAATACTGAAGATGTAATGCGCACAATGCGAGATTTTGTAGCATAATAAATAAAAGAGCACAGAGACAGATCTTTGCGGATGTAGTCCCAGGAGGGGGTGAACCATGGTAAACTTGTGTGTTATGTGTGATTGTTAATGAATGGTTACTTTCTGTTGATTATTATCTTGTGAATGAATGGTTAAACTAGAATTATCAGCATGCATGCATAGGTTTAAAGATGAGCATATCATAGGAGTACTTGAATAACTAACAAGGATAATGAATAAGAAAGAAAGAACACAGTCCCATATCGCCACTCATTCCTAGACTGCAAGTGCTTGAGCATTTTAGTCAGCCATAAAATTTATCTCTGGTGAGACTGCATTGTGCAGCTTGTGCACAACGTTTCCTTCTAGTTTACTGGTAAGGCTGATAGTTTTAGGGGGTTTTGGTGGAAACTTACTAATATTCGAACCTGGGTTATCCCAAGAAGAAGTGAAAGAATAAACCAACAGATGGTTTTGTTGTTGGCTGGAACTGCACAGGATTGTGGATGAAATCCACGGAAAAAATACGCAAATAATGAAAGTATATAAGGGAATGTTGAGGCCATGGAATCCAATGAAGGAAGAGAAAACAAAGGAACTTGAGTTGGTGCAAAAGGACAATAGAAACCCTAAGTTAACACCGCACAAATATGTCGACAAATACGTCTTTAACGAATTTCATGAGGTATTTTTCTATGATTTACCACATTTGTTGCAAGAGTGGGTATTGATATTAAATGAAAAAGACCCTAAAAATTGAATCAGATAGTTGGAGTAGAATCCTGTGGAAATCACATAGTTACAACAAGTTAATAACAAATTTACGTGCACAATAGATTTCTGGTTAGACAGTATTGTTGCAGGGTTTATCACCAAATTTGCAGTAGATACTGTGAAGTCCTACATTGCAACAAAGAAATTTTTTCTAAAGGGACCCAGAGGTAGGTATATAGAATCATTGTATACCTCAATCAATATTTAATTGTATGACAACGGTTTGATTACTATGGAATCAAACATCTAAAATTCCTTGTGTGCATGGGGGGAGGGGGGGGAAGCACTAACATGAGGTTGAGATATGGAAAAGGAGATGGATAAAGGAAACAAGAAGGAGGCCATGGACCCAACCATGTTGGAATAATACCATATAAAGAATATAATGGAAAAATATGGAAAGATGTGCAGTGGAGTGCCCTACCAATATAAAATGAATAATAAGAAGAGAGCCATAGCTGATAGAGATGGATTGAAAAGTGATGAATAAGAGGTATATGATCTCTAGGATATGGATATGATTGATTAAATCCCGCATGCAACATATGAAATGAAAACAGGAGGTCCAAGGTCAGGAACATAAGGCATAACTCCAATCCAGATCACTATCAATGTGGAACTTACAAAGCCATGGGCGACTAACACACCAGAATGAACACCAGCATTTAGAAAACTATATTTTAGTGGAATAAATACAAAAAGACACACAATCAATCAATGAGCATCAACTATAGGAGCTATTTCAGGAATTAACAACCAATTATCTACACCGTGCGAAGGTATTAGTTCAACAAAGTTCAAAATGGCAGAACATGATCCCACGATCAAATTACCATAATTTCAGGGAGAGGCATGAGAGGACCCTGAAAATAAATTATTCATCCATGAGAATATATAGGAAGCAAATCAAATCACATATGAGGATACAAATCTCACACAGTTAGAAATCACACTAAGATACCACGCACTGGACTGGTATACGATCCCATATGTAAACAGTCCACATGGAATACCAAATACTATTGCAGATGTGACACATATATTGGTAAATGAATTTTAGAAGCCCAGCTGAGAAGAATAGTAAATGAATGAAATGATTGAAATCAGGAAGAGACCAGGTGAGTCTATTTGGGAGATTGATCAACGGTTCAAACGAATGAAGGGTAAGTTGAAATATGCAATTAATGAAATGCAACATAGGCATTTATTTGTGAATTCACTGTTACCACATTTGAAATATCCATTAAGACAACATAAGTTCCAAACTCAAGAAGAGGATTTGCAGAAAACCTTACAACTAGAAGAGAACCAATATCAATAGACAAATCCAACAATAGAGGAGCTAAAGGAGGATTTGAAGAATATAACATTTCAACTTAACCAAAATAAGGGTGAAGGGAAAACAAAAGTTGTTTGGTGTACCCTATGCAGGACAAAAGGACACCATAAGAATGAATTTCCAACTTTCGCATAGTATATGGTGATAGGGGTGCCAAACCCATTTCCAATAGGAGGACCTTGGTGCAATATTTTTAAGACACATGGACATGATCCATATAATTTTCCAATGATGCAAAAATATAAGACAGTACCAAAAAGTTCATATTGAATTTTTTTCAAATCAGTGGGTCATGATGATAAGGATTGTAGAACGATGAAGCTTATGAGAGAAATAACTTTAGATATTTATAGGGTGCAGGAGGAAATGATGACAGGACAAGTTGCACCTTAGTTAAAATAGATGCCACCACCATACAATAATGTTTAACATCAATACAACAATGCGAAAACGCATTATAATAATGCGTAACCACAGTATAATCCCATGTAGTATAACCAGGTACCTTAGTACAATGCACCACACAAAGATCGAGGTGGATATAGAGGTGGAGGATGAGGCAAAGGACCAGTAGTGTTCCACAAATACCAACAACCAGGACATTATTCAAGGGATTTTCCACTCCCACCAGCTATATGTATGTACAATCACACAACAGATCATGACATAGAAGGTTGTCTAACACTCTTGGGGAAGATCCAGGAAAAAAGAAACCATAATAGCCAGAATTTCCAATGGATTTCTACATAAGCTAGGGATGATGGGAGGAACATCAATATAGTCACTCGAGGAGGATCCAAGATAGGAACTAATGTAGTATCACACAATCCTGATCAACACCAATGGGTTAAGGAGAAAACTGAGCTAGAAAAGTAGTTTGACGTGTGGAAATAAAATGAAACATTTAAGGAAGCCAGAAAGGAATGTCTCAAGAAGAATGTTTCATCTACATTAGTCATGCAACAACCTCAAAACCCACCAATATATGGGATGGTATTCTCAATGGACCATACCAATAAAGAAAAACCTCTAGAGCAAGTAAGTACCATAAATAATTTTTTGCAAGCACGTGTTAAGTTATTGAATGACCCACCATATTTTAATATATTGCAAAATATGATAGAAATATGTAACACAGAGGTAAAAAGGAAATCAAATAAGAAAAAAGTCAATCATCTCCATATCATAAGAAGGACAAGAAGAGAATTTACACTGAATGCCAACATTAGGGATTTCAATATGGGTGATGTTATACTAGATTTAGGCTCTGAAGTAAATGTATTACCTAATCAGACATGATAGTGTATGGGGGAACCTACCCTAGTCTATTCACCTGTTCAACTTAAACTAGAAAACTAACACATAGTGTTACCCATTGGAAGACTTAAAAGTGTGATAGTAGATTTAGATGGAGTGTGCACTATGGCAAATTTTGAAGTGATAGAGATAGTGGATGGCACAACAAATTACCCAACATTACTTGGACTGGATTGGGAATTTGATAACTAGGATATAATTAACCTGAAGACAAGAAAAATGAATTTTGAATCAGGTGAATATAGAGTCATTGCACCACTGGATCCCTCAGAAGGAGAAAGGTTTGTAGAAGTCGCTTGTTTGGATCTAGAATAAATAAACCAACTATACAGAACCACCACGCTACAAGAGGATTATGTTAACCCAACTATAGATGGGTTACTTATATGGAGAAGCATTACACCATGTTCTTCCAACTCATACAAAGGTTTGGATAATTGGAAACAAAGGTTACTTGAAGTTTCCACAAGGAGGTGTGCAATAATAGATCACTCAGTAAGATGGGTTGGTACATAGATAAGAGAACCTCCCAACTTTCATGGGATAAATGACTTAGAGGAATTATTGACAAAATATGAAGATGAAGTGTTATAAAATCAAAGGATTTTAGCCCTAGATATTGCACTCAAGGAAACACCTGCAATATAGTGGGGTGCACACAAAATGAAATTCAGGACTGGTATCAGTGTAAATGACTACTATGCATTAGATTTAAGAAAGAACAACAAAGAAATAAAATATAGAGGTATGATGAACAAGGAATACTAGTGGAACACTTGGAAAAGTGCAAGACACAATGGATGATAACACCACTAGAGGAATGGCCTCATCACTTTATCCATTCATTGGAAGGAATCCCAGGGAACTGGTATATAGATTATGAGATGTGCAGAGGAACTACAAAATGGACAGGAATACAACATAATTTTTTAGTAACATTCTCATTTGAAAATGAGAACCCCAACATTGATTCAACGATGAAGATTATACAGAGAGTGATATTTATTGATGAACCATAGTTTGAAATCATGACATAATATCAATAACAGAATAGACAGACAGTCAAAGAGTTACTCTCATGCTATCATATGGAAGAAGAAGGACAACATGAAGATGATCCACACAACATTCAGATCACATATATTGAAGGATAAAGAGAGGTCAAAGGTCCATCTCTGGTGTCAGAAGTATTTTCTGCACCAATCAAAGTTAATAATTCAACATTGGGACAAATGGAAATCCTAAAATGGTGAGTATTGGAGACTATTGGGATGAGCTCAAAATAGAAAGAATAAAATAGTTACTGTGTGAATACAATGACCTATTCCAAACAACCTTTAGAGAGATGAAAGGCATAGTAGGGGAGCTAGGTGAGATGAAAATACCCCTCAAACCTGAGGCTAGACTTGTCAGGAAAAGACCTTACACATTGAATCCAATGTATAAGAAGAAAATAAAAGAAGAAATTGATTGAATGTTGGAAGTTGGTATTATAGATCTAGTTGAGGAATATGAATGGATCAGTCCTATGGTAGTCCAAGAAAAGAAGAAAGGGTAGATAAGGATTTGTGTAGATATGAGGAAACTTAATGATGATTTATTACATGACCCTTTCCCTACCCATTTTACAGATGAGGTCTTAGAGAATGTGGGAGGCCAGGAATCATATTCATTCACAGATGTATTCTCAGGTTACCATCAGATAAAAATAGCTCCTGAGGAAAGGTATAAGAATATTTTTTCTACAGAATGGGGATCTTACCAATATACAATCATTCCATTTGGGCTGAAGAATGCACCAACCATTTTTTCCAAAGTAGTCATAGTTGCTTTTAAGGAATTCATACATAAATTTCTACAAGTATATCTGGATGACTGGACTGTATATAGTCTATTAAAAGACCATGTAGAAGTTTTAAGACTAATGTTGGAAATATGCAGGCAATCTCATATATCATGAAATATCAAGAAATACATTTTTGGTACACTTTTTGGAATATTTTTGGGACATATAGTGTGTAAACAAGGTTTATTAGTGGACCATCCTAAGATTGAAGTCATTGTGAATTTACCACCACCAAAGTCAGTGCGCCAGTTAAGAGAAAAACTAGGACATATAGGCTATTACAGGAAATTTATAAAGGGGTATGCACAAATTACTACACCAATGGAAAAATTGTTGAAGAAGGACACCATATTTTAGTGGAATGAGGAATGAAAGGAGGGTTTGGATACTCTAAAGGAAAATATGGTAACACAACACCTATCTTAGTATTTCTAAATTGGGAAAAGACATTTCATGTGCACATAGATGCATCAACCATAACACTTGGAGCAATTCCGGTTTAGTCAAGAGAGGGGACTACTAGGGACCTAACATCCCCAACCCCTCACGTAGGCAGAATAATATATTTCCATGTAATAAAGGCCAATATTGATAAGGCCTAGCAATAAGGAAGAATAATTTAAATGTAAGAATATCTAATAGAAGCTTCCTCTTCTAGAAGGATCTTCCTCTTGATTGTTCTTTTGGATAGACATATTTAGTATAAATAGGAGTACAGGGTATGATAAAAAAATTCTTGGTATTATTGTAATAGAGATCTTCTCTACTGGAGGTTTCCCCCTAGAAGAGGCAAGTGAACATGGATATCATTAATCAAGGTGCTCTTTTTGGTGTTATTTTGGTATTATTCTGGTATTGTTCTAGTTATATCATTTTTTCTCTACCATTTCTATGCTAAAATATTTGTGTTCTGCATACTCTTTTATATCTGGAATACTACAAGTGGTATCATAGCACTTTCCTTGGCATCAAATTGTGGGTTAATTTTCTTCAGGGTAGAGACACATTCCAACATCTTAAAGCTACAAATGTTTATTGTTATGTGCATAAACCCGTAGTCAGGGAGTCATACACGCAGGAAATACAAGTGGTACTCAAGCGCACATTTGTTGGCCATCCTTGTAACCCCTGTTGGTACCCCTTCGAGTGGTATCTCATTAGAAAACACCTATATACGGATCGACTTAGATCTCTTGAATCCCTCCATAGATAAACCGATTAACCACCTGACTGTTATAGTTCCACCGAGAAACACACTCGGGAATATACTCTAGTACCTGAGTATTCGAGTAGTATGACTAAGGGCATGATATAACCTCCTTAGTTGGTGCCCTTAGATATTGGGCTGCATACTACTGTTGGACCTTGCATTTATATTAGAGAGCTATAAAATAGGGAAAACCCTTTTCTGTAGAGCCCTTTAATACCCTAACCCTTGGGACAAAAACAAAACAAAAAAACAAAGAAGATCTATTTCCGTGCAACTGTGCCTCCTGCATTCAGGTTGCAAAATTACTACACATTTCTTCCTATTAAGAATTTGGGATTTTCAACACTGCATTATTCTTTAGACCACAGTATAAATTCGCACGAGTAAAAAGAATATGGATCTTGTTGGCACCATTATTTGAGACCTATCTTCATTGGATTCGTCTCTTCGCCCTTATCGTAGTCATACCTATAATTTTTCAAAAAATGTTTTTCCCATGGACCCGACCCCCTTCCAACACCCTTATTTAGGCCTTACCCCATTGGATTCCTCTTGTCTCCCTAATCATTGTGATACCCTTCACCCATAACCCATTTTATATGTGGTCCCACCCATCCCTTTTCATTTTCCCTCTGCATCATGGCCCACACTCATAGCCAAAACTTGTAAGCTCGCTTCAATTCCTTGTATTCTAATTTCACAAAGACCCAGCAAGGAGTGAGGAATCTCAGTGCCAATTTTTTCACCATCAATAAAAATATGCATTCCTCCATCGAAGCCAAAATGGAAACCATCAAACAAGATCTCACTATCCATCTTGAATCCTTCAATACCCAGCTTGCATCCTTCACTATGATGACCTGCACCAAGCTGCATATCCCTATATATCTTCCCTCCTCTGACCCACCTTTTCAATATAAAGGTGAAACTACCTCTAATTCCCATACTTTTCATCCCCGTCACTTTCAACTTGACCTACGCCTTCTGCATGTGGATGTGACCAAATTTGAGGGCTTGGATCCCACTGCCTGGGTAACTCAAATGGAACGTTATTTATCTTTGTATGGCATTACCGATGAGTTGTACAAACTATGGTATGGTGTTCTCCGTCTAGATCAAGAACATTGGACAAGGTGGAAATGGAGAAGAAATGCCCGCCAAGGGTATGTGGATTTGAAACAATTTGTGCCAGAGATTTATGAACTGTTTAACACTGACACCAACCATTTAGTCCATTTGAAAAAGTTGAAACAATCTTGCATAGTTGAATACTTTATAGCTGCCTTTTACCGATTGTCTTTCCATACAGAGGCCATCTCTAATGATTTTTTCTAAGAAAGTTTTATCAATGGCCTCAAGGATGAGATTCATGATCATGTCCTCATGGCTCGACCTCAGAGTTGGTTTGAAGATACTAAAATATATAAGGAAGAACAACAATTTGTCTCTTCTCAAACCCAAAAACCCTTCTTTATTCCTTGAACTAAACCAGTCACTCCCACTCCTGGTTCAACTTCACAAAGGCCTTTGTTATAATTGTGATGACAAATATTTTCCTGGGAACAAGTGTAAGGAACAAAATATTTTTATGGCCATATTGGACAATGTTTTGGAAGACGATGTTGAGGCCCCCCTTGTTTCCAAGTCACCTAAACCCATTGACATTACCCCACCCTCTGAACCTCCCAAAATCAAACCAGTCATTTCCCTGAATTCTCTCACTGGGTTCTATTCTCCCCAAACCCTCAAGCTAATTGGTTACATTAAGCATTGAAAGGTCATCATTATTGTTGATAGTGGAAGCACCCATAATTTTATTCATCATCGCATTTCCCAAGAAATTAATTTGTATATCCGTGCCATCAATAATTTTCAAATCATGATTTCCAATGGCGAGTCCATGAAATGTTGGGGGGGGGATTTTGAAAATGTTCATCTACAAATTGGTTAGTACCACATGAAATCTCATATGTTTTCTATCAACATGGGATATTTTTACATTGTGTTGGGTGAAGAATGGCTAAGTAATTTGGGTCCCATTCTAATGGATTTTAAGGAATTAAACATGAAATTCCACTACGAGGGCCAACAATATTAGTTCCATGGCATCATTGTTGGTTCCTCGGAGATCATCAATTCCCATCACATGGAAAATATCCTAAAATAAGGTCATTTTGGCATTATTTCACAAGTCCATGCCATTCAAGACACTAAGACATCCTTTGTGTTGCAATACCTCCAATCCATCCTCTCCCAACATCATTTTGTTTTCCACCCCCAGGGACTTCCTTCTTATTGTGGTGTTCATGATCATTCCATTCCCTTTGTCCCCAACAAACTTCCTCCCAATATCCATCCCTATTGTCATCACTTTTCCCAGAAAAATGAAATTGAGAAAATTGTTCAAGAATTGCTCACTACAGGTGTTATTCGTCCTAGTATGAGCCCCTACGTTTCTCTTGTGTTCATGGTCCTTATGAAAGAAGGTTATTGGGGCATGTTTATTGAATTTTGCATCCTTAAAAAACTCACCATTAAAGGAAAATTTTCCATTTCTATCATTGATGACCTCTTGGATGAATTGAGTGGTGCCTAGTTCTTTACTAAACTTGATCTTCATTCTGTCTACCACCAGATACATATGAACGAGTCTGACATTCCTAAGACTACATTTCAAACTCATGAGGGGCACTATGAGTTCTGGGTCATGCCATTTGGCTTGTGTAATTATCCATCCACTTTCCAAAGCCTCATGAATCATGTGTTCCATCCTTTTCTTCATCATTTTGTCATAATTTGCTTTGATGATATCCTCATCTATAGTAAAACCTAGACAACCCATCTTGCTCATGTGGATCAAGTTCTACATCTACTCTCTCACCACCAAATTTTCCTCAAACAATCTAAATGTGATTTTGGAGATTTGGAAGTCAAGTACTTGGGTCATATTGTTGGTATGTCAGGGTGGATCCTAAAAGGATTGAAGCTATGTAGGATTGGCCTTGCCCAAAGACTCTCAAAATATTTTGTGGATTTCTAGGTTGAACAATATATTATCGCAAGTTTGTTAAGAATTATGGAAATATTGCGACACCTCTCACTGCTCTCCTTAAAAATAATTCTTTCACTTGGACTCCCACAACTAATCATGCCTTTCAAGCCTTAAATGCTTCCATGTGCACCACTCTAGTTAGTTCCCTTCCTGATTTCACACAGAACTTTGTCTTGGAATATGATGCTTCCAAGAGAGGAATTGGAGTAGTCCTTATGCAAGATGGTCGGCCTTTGGATTTTACCCAAAAACAACTATGAGAATGAAATTTGGAAAAATCAATCTATGAAAAGGAAATGTTGGCTATTCTACATGCAATGGATCTTTGGTAGCCTTATCTATTGGGGTAGTGCTTCCAAATTCAAACATATAGCATAGCCTCAAGTATTTTCTAGAACAACGCCATTCCTCCTCGGAGAAAAAAAAATGGGTGACTAAGCTCTTTGGATATGATTATGAGATCATTTAAAAGAAATGAAAATACAATGTGGTTGTTGATGCACTTTCAAGAAAATATGAAGATGAAGGGTCCCTTTTTTCCCTCTCCTTCATTGTAATATATTATCTCCAAGATGTTCACTAAGAATGGCTACACGATCCCAAAATTTCACATATGATCCAATAATTGTAGACCAATTCTCCAGTTTCCCCAGGGTACTCTTGGAAAAATGATGAGATTCACTACAAAGGTTGTTTGTATTTAAGTAAATAGTCACAACTTAAATCCATGGTACTTTCTGATCTTCATTCTACACCCACAACTGGGCACTCAAAGTTTACCAAAATCTATGACCTGGTCAAACATTCTTTTTTCTGGGATGGTATGAAACATTATGTTCACAATTTTATGGAATAATGTGATGTTTGTCAACACAACAAGGGAGAAACAGTCAAATCTCCTAACACACTACAACCACTTGTGATTCCACCTACTATTTGAAGGGATATCTCTATGGATTTTATTGTGGGCTTACCTAAATTGAGAAATAAATCAGTCATCATGGTTGTAGTTGATCGTCTTTCCAAGTATGGTCATTTCTATGCTCTTCAACACCCATTTACAACCTCCAGTGTACCTCATTTTTTCATGGATCAGGTCTTCAAGATTCATGGCATGCCTCATTCTATTGTTTCTGATCGAGACCCCACTTTCAACAACAATTTTTGGCAAGAACTGTTCAAGCTACAAGGCACCCAATTGCATCGCAACACAACTTATCATCCCCAGACTGATGGTCAAACTGAAGTTGTCAAAAAGTGTTTGGAAACATATTCGAGGTGTTTTTCATTAGAAAGGAAAACTCATTGGGCTCAATGGTTACCAATAGTTGAATGGTGGTACAAAACTTCTTACCATATAACTACCCTCATGACTGCTTTTGAAGGAGTATATGGAAAAAATCCACCTTCAATTCTCTCATACCTGCTAGGTTTCTCGAAATTCCAGGCGGTTGACCAAACGCTTACAGTTCGAGAGGTTATTATCCATACTCTCAAAGATAATTTGGTCATGGCCCAAAATCACATGAAGCAATAGGAATATGAAGTTCTCTCTGAACATCAATTTGTAGAAGGATACCAGGTGTTTCTTCGATTGCAACCTTATAAGAAAAATTCCCTCAAGTCTGACCATTTTGAAAAATTGACACCGAAATTTTATGGTCCTTATACCATTATCATGTGTATCGTACAAGTGGACTATCAATTATCTTTTCCCAATCATTCTAGCTCCATCCTATTTTTCATGTCTCATGTTTAAAGAAGGTGATTGGAACTAAGTGCCAAAATAAAACCAACCTTCTCGAGTTGGATGAAGAAGGATCCATCTAGTTACAACCAAAAGTAGTTTTGGACTAGTGTGAGAATCATATGCATCAACACACCATCAAGGAAGTGTTACTCCAATGGAAAGATACAACTCCAACAGATGCCACTTGGGAACCAACTACCGTTTTGTAGCAATTACCTCATCTCAAGCCTTGAGGGAAATCTTTTTTTTAAAGGGGAGGAAATTTTAGGGACCTAACCTCCCTAACCCATCACGTAGGTAGAACTATATATTTCCATGTAATAAATTCCAATATTAATAAGGCCTAGCAATAAGGAAGAATGATTCAAATGTAAGAAGACCTAATAGAAGACTTCACTTCTAGAAGGATCTTCCTCTTGATTGTTCTTTAGGATAGACATATTTAGTATCAATAGGAGTAGAGGGTATGAGAAGTTTTGTATTCGATATTATTGTAATAGAGCTATGTTCTACTATAGCTTTCCCCCTCAAAGAGGCAAGTGAACATGTCTATCATTAATCAAGGTTCTCTTTCTTGTGTTATTCTAGTATTATTCTGGTATTGTTCTGGTTATATCATTGTTTCTCTACCATTTCTATGCTAAACTATTTTTGTTATGCATACTCTTTTATATTTTGAATACTACAGGGACTTAGACCATCCTATAGCCTTTGCAAGAAGAAATTTGTCATAATCAGAGAATAATTACAACACCACAGAGAGAGAATGCCTATACATAGTATATGTACTTCACAAATGAATGCATTATTTACTAGGTAAACACTTTAAAATTTTCACAGACCGTTATTCCCTTAAATATCTAGTCAAAAAGCCAGTGTTGGGGAGGGGATCTGTATATGGATATTATTATTCATGTTATCCCCTACCCTAGGGATAACTAAGGATATATGTTCTCGATTCCCATAATTATAGGCCATTAATCATCAACAACAATATACATCCCCACAAGCCTAGTCCTGGAGTAGAAGTGAGTCTTTCTCCATGAGGTAATGAGTCCGGGTATCATGGTATGTATCACTCTAATTTTTGAAGAACTTGAATATGTTGTATCATATTCTTATTTGTTTCATGATGTTTTCTTGGATATTAGTCATTTTTTCTCCTTTATACCTAGAAGGGTAACACGGTTCCCTAGTAAGTTCATTTCACTTTAGGATGGATTTCCACTAGGTGGGTCTGTGAATAGTCATCGTCTGTTCCCTCTATAATTACCACTTTCCATATTTATTCCTTCCATCTCCCCTATCCTTTTATGAGAATTAGGATTGGCCATTCTAGGAAGGTGTTGGCAACCACCAATTCTGTCGAATTTTATCATAATTAAAAGTCATCAAAAAGAGATAAAATCTTTATGTAGTTGCCTCCTCCTTGCATTTATAAACGTTTTGGTCTTTTTTCTTCAAGGATATTTATTGGGATAACTTATTATTTGAGTTTTTTGTTTTTGTTTTCTTTGTTTAAATTTCATGACAACAAGCATGAAATTGAAGCAAAACTTGGCTTGGGTAATCATTTTGTAGTCTGTATTTTCTTCTATTATTTTACTAAAGAGATTAAACTTTAAGAGAACCTATGTGTTTATAATTTTTAAGTTTTATAAACTTATTGATTAATACGTTGCCACATTTTTATGTACTATGGGAAATATGACTTGTTCATATCTATGGTTGATTGTATGGTTTTAATTTTTGAAATTCCTAAACGTGCAAAACCTTGGATTAACATTTGATATGTGATCTTTGTCCTATCAGTCATATCTCTTTCATGTCACCTAGTACAGGACTGATGTACCCACAAATACACATCATCCTATTGTCCTGAACATTTAAGGCTTTCATTCATTATTCAAAAAGGAAGTTGATAATGGTTGGGGTTTAATTTTTGTTATGCATAATGGTTCCTGAGACTACACGTCCTCTATTTTTTTGTCACTCCAAACTTAAATTATCAAACATGACAACCTCCCAAGTTTGTAGGTATCGGGCTATTTTGGTTTTCACAGACCTCTCCTTTTTATTTGTCTATTGGAAGATGAAGCCTTCCTCTCGTGGTATTTGTTGTGTCTGTTTGACAGTAACCATGGCCCCTATGGTTCAAGTTGAACCTAATGGATCTCAATCCCTTCTCACCCATGACGATGCCATAAACGATATACAACTACACGTTTGGGACATTTTCATCTGAAAATTGAAGGGTTATAACCTGGAGGTCACACAAGATTCTTCTCAAATGTTTGATAGATTTAGAGCCAAATTTGGGGATTTTCAATTGGAGGTAACAAAGGAATCTATAGCCCGAGTGACAATACTGTCACAGGAAGGAAAAAAATGGTTCAAAAACCCAAGCTAGAAGGCATTCCTTCGAGCCTATTCATGGTATCTAGGAATTCGACATGTTTCCCTAAAGGTACTCTTATTACCCTCTTGAAACCTTGATGGCATGGCCTCCTTCTGATTATGAAACATTTTATAACATGTGAGGGTAGGTATGGTTTAGTTGTTTTGTATCATATCCGACTATTGATGTTTTTCCTAGGGTTTAAGCTAAACATGCCCTTCTATTTGTTGATGATCCTGCATAAGATGTCAAAGCGCTATAAGAAATAGAGTTTAAACCCTCTGTCCAGCCTCTTCCACCATGGTTTTATACGAATTCTGTTGCTATTGCACCTATCTCAAATTGGGGACACTTGGGAAAATTTCCTATGTCAAAACAATTTTTCCCTACTCGAGAGCACAGTGGACTCACCTTTTCATTCAAATGAAAACCCCAATCCTAATAACCCTATGACTGAAATGAAAGGTTGCGATTCACATAGAGACCGTGAACTCACTGAACCAATTTCTGTTGCTATGTAAAACCCTCTAGGAAAAAAAATACGATATAATTTTGTACCCAAGAAATCATTAGAAAAGGTAGTGGATGTGTTGAAGGAGAGGGTTTCTCCTGCTTCTTCTATTGAGACGACTCGGGGTTTGATTGATGAACCAAATGTTAAGAAAAATCGTAAGAAGAAGAAACATGATAACTCAGATTTGAGTTTTATAAACAAGAGATCAGGCCGATTAATATCCAGGAGTCTGAGAAATCGAAAGCAGGATCATTTGAGCTTGATCTTAGTGATCGAGGTCAATTATCAATGTTCTGATGATGAGATCAATTATTTCCTTGAATGAGAATATGTGGATAACCAATGTCTTAAAAACAAAACTGTTGATGAAGCTATACAATAGGACTTTGCTTCTAGACTACCTCTGTTTCTAAAAGGTCAAGAGGGCTTTGTTGGCATAGTATGTTGGATCATGTTGTCATTGATGCCAATGGTTTGATTACTCGGGAGATTGTTGGATCATATGTCATTGATGTAAATGGTTTGGTTTGATTGATGTCATTGGTTGATGTCAAGTAATTGATTGACATGATTCCCTTTATGAGAATGTTATATGTCCAAGGGGAAACCAATCGATGCAAAGGTAAACAAATGGATGAACTCCAAAGTGGTTCCCTTATGGTGAAAGCCCTCACGGGAAGATGCTTTGCGGATTGAGTTATCCTAGAAGAATGGTTGGAGGACCCATGCTCACATTATTGTCTTATCATGATTGATAAGGTGTACAAATGGATGAACTCCAAATTGGTCCCCTTATGGTGAAAGCCCTCACGGGAAGACGCTTTATGGATTGAGTTATCCTAGAAGAATGGTTGGAGGACCCATGCTTGTAAGAGGAATAACGGGATGAAGATCAAGGAAATTGTTGGTGAAACTATCCTAGATGGATAGTGCTTGTCATGCTATTTCTGGTGGTATGTGGAATGTCACATAACTCCTCCTGGTTTGAGAGTTATGGCCTTACAAAGTTGAAGGACCCTCACATGAAGGCTTGAAGCCCCCAAAGTCAAAGAAGTCAAAGTGACCTA
>SNQJ01S0010097.1:65459-92649 GCA_010110895.2 Picea sitchensis | reverse complement strand
AATGCATGAGTTATTTATGATTTGTGCAATTTACGCTTAATTTCTAACCCTCAAGTAGAAAAATAGCATGCATGCGTAGTGTTTTGTCTTGATTGCAGGTGAACTTTGGAAGGAGCAACGCAAGTAAGTGGGCAAAGCGCAACGGAGGATCTAGACCAAACATCAGTAAAAATGTTAGTAGTTCCTTTCCATGCATGTGTCTTGAAAAAGGGGTTTAAGTTTTGGGTGGTAGGTTAAAAGGTCATTTCTTTAAGGTCAAAATCTGCATGCAAATCAAACCCTAGTTTGCTAGTCTGTAGGGTATTATTTCCCAACAACATATAGTTTAGTAGTTTCTTTTTGTTTGATAAAACTTTGTCATTATGTAATAAATTTTGATAAACCAACTCTTACAGGAATGGTTCCCTGTTGTAATATTTTTGTAAAGAAGTCTATTTTTTTTGGGATTACCCTCTATCTTGCATGATAAGAGGTTGTTAATCCAAAACTAGTTTAAATAGTGATCATTGTTAGTAGTAAAGACAATTTTTGTTGGGATACAGTATGGACATGTGATTTTAGGAACTGATATGGGAAAGCTATTCACCATCAGCTTTAGACTTGTATGATTCTTATTCCATTATGTTCTTGTATTGACTCGGTCTTATGAGATATTATTATATTTGATGCAGCTTTAGCCTTGTCATGATATGGTGTTTCATATTGTTAAGTATTGAGATGTTGTCCATAATTTGTTATTCCATTTTGTATGTGTGATCAATTTATCATTTGATTATTATTGAATTTATTCCTAATGTTAAATGATGGATAATATCAATATTCATAATTGAGTTTTCTCTCGTTCTTAAATATTGATTATCATAAGATCATAGGAGTTTTAATTAGTTATTATTTTGCTGTTATATTCTTACTCCAACACATTACACGCTTCTTTGAATTTGTTCTAGAAGTACTAGTATTGTTCTGTCACAGGTTTCCCTTACATGTAGGACAAATAGGATCTCAAACAACACAGGAAGATAAACTAAGTTTAGTCGATTACTTACAGGTTAGTCTATGTGTTATTTAGTTAAATTATTTATTAATGAAATAATGATTGTATAAATTAGCTTTGATTGTTTATGTATCGTTGTTTCAATTGTAATCTCTTGGTATTTATTAGTTTTAAATATTTGAATATTCAAAAAGAAAACAAAAATATTTATGTGTTTTCTTTATCTTGTTTAGAAACACTTTTTAGAACATCCATTTCACAAGATTTCAAGTAAACCCTTCACGCTATATATAGACTGTTTATAATCATTTATACATATTCATGTTTCTATTGAACACTTGTAATTAGTAAAATTATATTCTTAGTATCATAGCCTTAGATTAGTTTATTCCTTTTATCATTTTTAATACTTTAGTTGGTTAATGGAGCCATTAAACCCATCGGGTCATTTCATTCCAAATGGCTTGGGTTAATTAGACAAACTTGATCTAGATTTGACCTTCCAGTTGATGTGTGTCATTTATGCCTGTCAACAGAAGGATTGTACCTTTCCTTGTTGAAAGAAGGGGCTAAATGCCCAGATGATAAAAGTAGCCAATCCAAGTCATGTTACTGGCATGTGAGAAATTGTCTAGGTTAAGGGGCGTTTAATGCACATGTTTGGGTAATTTAATTATTGGATGTGATTTACATGCTATGATCCCTATGACTTATGAACCATTGAAGGGTGTACTTGTTGTTATTGTAGGACTTTTCCCGATGAACATGTACAAATGAGGGAATGATTAGCTCAAACCTTCATGGGGGGATTAAATCCTACGAATTGATGTTGTAACCCCATCGAGGGGTAAAAATACATTGAAAATTTTCACAAGGAAGAAACAAGTACGTTTCCTTTGGAGGCACCCTGACATACCTAGACCCAGGGGGATCTTGCTCTTCCACACAGACGTTGGCCCTTGAAGGCCCAAGACATCACCATCATGTCTCTAAATGTCATCTAGAGTTAGTGTTTTCATTTTGGGGGAATTAGTGAGCCTAGTGGCACGTGTGGGATTCATCTAGGGCCTTTGGAGGCCAAGCCCCCTACCTTTCAGGCTCAAAATTTCACCTCAGGTCCTCCATGTTACCCTAGAAGGGAATGACGTCACCCTTGGAGGTGTGCTTAGATGCCAATTAATTTTATTTATGTCAAATTTGAATTTATTTGTAAATTAGTCAGGCCAGACTTATTTTGACCTAAAATTAATTAAGGGTCAAAGTTTTGTATAAATAAACAAAAAGTACTTTCATTTTAGACATAAAAACTCCCGACATAAGAGGAGATATATGAAATTTTCTCCCTAGTAAGGGATATTGGATGAAATTGTGAGGTGCACTCTTGTATAAGGCTAATTTTGGCAAGTTGGATGAATCTTGGAAGCTTTTATGGTGATGTTGCATGGTATTTTCATGATTATTCTTGGTGCAAGTAAGTAAAATCTGCATTTTTTGTCATCTGTTGAATGGCTTTTGTATGGATTTATTTTCTCATACAAGATTATGAAATTGTATGGTATACTTAATGCTTGAAGTAAGGAACTTAAATTGCTATTTTCTTACTTTCTATTTGCCAAGGTTTTCATTGAATTGATCTACTGACTATTGAAATCCTAGAGCCCTAAATTGCTAGCACTCTAAGGTTTTGACCTAGTTATCTTTGCCTAAGTTTTGTCCCATAAGAATCCTATGGAGAGCAAGGTGTTAGGGCCTAGAATTTCCTACACCCTTGTATCTTGTTTCTTGAGGTAAATGAATAGTGGGACTTAAGATACTACTTCTCCTATGCATTATCCCTCTTAGATTTTTGTGCATTATCAAAATTGAATTGTACCCTTTGAAGAAGCCATCCACTTGACTCCATAATTCCTAGAAGACACTAGGTATTGCCTCTCTCTTGTTGAAGGATTTATTAAACACTTAAGCACTCTTCTCCCAAGATTATACTAACTATTTCTAACCCTAGTTTAGCCTAGATCATTAACTTATTTGTTGTTGTTACAAATGACTACTAAAACCATGTAAATGCAACAAATTTTTGTTATCTTTTTAGCTCAGGAAGTACTCTGCATGTCTTTCTTGTATGAGGAAGTTACCTTGTAGCTACACTAATAGACACTTGACTTTGTAATGGGTTTTTATAAAGTTGTGATCACGTGGTCCTTTTATTAAATTGACTTTTTAATAAAGTGTACCTTCTAATATTAAAGTGACTTTATTTCATAAAATGCACTTATGTTATAAAGTGAAAATATACTTTAATATTTGAAAGCGATTTATTTTGAAGGGAACAGATCATGGCCCTTGATCTTGTAAATGAAAGATTAGACCTTGGCCATTAGATCTAGGGTTGGAGAAGGTGAAGGGTTAGTTTTAGATTATAAGAGAATGCATTGGGTAGTGTGCAAGACACATTGAGGAAGAGTTTGAGAGAGGAAAGAGGGAAGCAACGAGGGCACATTTTCAAAGAGAGATTGGGCACAAATCCCAAGGAAATATTTTTGTGTGAGTGTTGATTGTTATTGATGTTGTTGGAGGTCATACTATACGAATCTGTATAGTCTGTACAACAAGGGAAAGAGGGCAGAAAAATTGAGGCACTGTTTGGCACAATTTTTGAGCATGTTTGGAAGGTTTTTCTTGATGCAGCAGGACCATACAAAGTAGTTTGTACAAAATATTGAGGGCACATTTCTAAAGGTGTTCATTTATGGGTAGGACATACAATAGTACATATTTGGCACATTTTCCAAGGAAGAGTATTGTGGGGGAAGTTTTGTGTGTTGTAAGTGAATTTCTCTTAGATGGAAATTGTATTGTTGCTGATGATATATGTTTATTGAAGCTAATAAAATCTCTCTCTCTCTCTCTCTCTCTCTCTCTCTCTCTCTCTCTCTCTCTCTCTATCTATCTCTCTCTTTGGTTTTCCCCACATTGGGGTTTTCCTTGGCATTGCCTAAATTTATGAGTTTTTTTGAGTTGAATGGTTGATGTTCATTGTGTTTATTCTGCTGCAAAATTGCTTAGTAATCTGTATTTCTACTTATGGCAATTTCGGAATGTGATTTTAGACATTTTAGAGTTCATAGAATGCAATTATCTCTAGGTTGCTAAGTGTATGACAAAGTTTAGTCTTGTTGATTTTGTCATTAAATTTCTACATGGGATCAGAGCTTGGGCAAGGGTTGAAGGGGGAAATCTATTGTTTGTTTTCCTTTGAAAAGGGACAGGGAATATGGATGCATGCATTATATTTGAGGATCGGTTGGATGGCATTTCCAACTATTTGCAATGGAAGGTATGGATGTCATTTTTTTCTCAAGGAGAACAAGATTTGGAACTATGTCGGTTCTGTTGTTGTGGCTCCCACAACAGATCTTGTTGGTTTGGATTTTCATGAGATAAAGGAGGCCAAATATCATAGGATTATTCTGGATGGGGTAAAGGACCACCTTATCCCACACTTGGCTGAGAAGAAGATATCCCAAGAGATGTAGGATGAACTTAAGAACATATTTGAGGCAAAGAATGAAAATGAAAATATGGCCTTGAAGGTTAAGCTGCATGATACCAAGATGGGTAAGGGAGAGAGTGTGTCTTCTTATCTTACCCAGGTAGCTCAAATGAAATATGAGCTGGCTACAGTTGGGGAGGTCATAAGATTCATAGTTGGTGAGGATCGCCTTAAAAGGATTCACCAATGAATGGGAAGTCTTTGTGAAGTGTGTGGTGGTTCATGAGCATCTTCCAGATTGGAGTAGACTATGGGATGATTACACTCAGGAGTAGATCCAAGAAGGATCTCAGATTAGTGTACAGGAGACATATGAAGATGGTGAGAATGTCTCTCTTGCTGCAAAGAGCAAGAAGAAAGGAAATTTGAGGGACTTGAGTAAAGTTAGATGTTATTGTTGTAACCAATTGCGACACCTTGCTTCTCATTGTACTGAGAGGAAGAATAAGAAGAAGGAACATGAGGGGCCTAAGAAAAATGTTACAACAACCATGGAGGACTTTTCTTCCAAGTATGACACGAAATTTTCTTTGGTTACCCTAGTATCTAGTGTTGGTAGTGGAGGATTTGGGGGTGATATGAGATGGATTTTTGAAAGTGGAACCTCTTGTCACATGTCGAGAATCTAGCGAGTATTCATTATTATCAAAGAGACAGGTCCTCACCAGCTGGAGGAGAGTGAAGATGGTATGGCATGAGTTGTACGTGGAGTTGAAAGGGTTATATTCTAACTCGAGTATGGAGGATTCCTAGAGCTTGAAGGAGTTATCTTTGTTCCAGGGTAGGGTTAACTTTCTCTCAGTATCAACCTTAGAGGATGTTGGATATTGTACATTTTTCAATATATCACATGCATTTATCTATAGGGAGGGAGTGGAACCAATGGAACCATAGCTAATTGGTGATCAGGTGGATAGGTTGTACATGTTGCAAGGACAACCTTTAGGATATAATTCAATGTCGGAAGATGAGAAGGAGGATCTTGAGGCTACGGTGGGCCCAAGGATTCAATATTTCATTCCCAAAGAAGAGAGGGAGTCTCTTCAGAGTACCGATAGGAGGCTCAACTGGTGTGATCGAACCAATGCTCAAGGTGGAGCAGATTCTCCTGGGAGCTCATGGTTCAGAGTTGCTTTCAAGAGAAGATCTTCTATTTCAAGTTATGTGCAGGTGTTGAGGATGGCTCCAGGTTTAGAGGGATCTCCTATTGAGCACAGTGTGATGGGACCAGATGATGGATATGGTAGCGAATACATCCATCACAAAGACATAGTGTTAGATTTTTATCTCGGGAGGTACTCTGCATGTGTTTCTTGTATGAGGAAGTTACCTTGTACCTACACTACTAGATACTTGATTTTGTAATGGGTTTTTATAAATTTGTGATAAAGTGGTTCTTTTATTAAAATGATTGTTTAATAAAGTGTACCTTCTAATATTAAAGTGACTTTATTTCATAAACTGCACTTATGTTATAAAGTGAAAATGTACTTTAATATTTTTAAGTGATTTATTTTGTAGGGAATGAATCATGATCCTTGATATTGTAAATTCAAGATTCGATCTTGGCCATTAGATCTAGGGTTGGAGAATGTTAAGGGTCACTTTCATATTATAATATAATTCATTGAGCAGTGTGAAAGGCACATTGAAGAAGAGTTTGAGAGAGATTTTCCGAGAGATTGAGAGAGGAAAGAGGGAAACAAAGAGGGCACATTTCCCAAGAGATATTTTTCACAAATCCCAAGGAAATATTTATGTGTTAGTTTTGATTGTTATTAATATTTTTGGAAGACGTACTGCATAGATCTGTACAGTCTATACAATAAGGGAAAGAGGACACAAAAATAGAGGCATTGTTTGGCACAATTTTTTAGGATGTTTGGAGGGTTTTTCTTGTTGCATCAGGGTCGTACAGAGTATTTTGTACAATAGATTGAGGGAAAATTTTTCAAGGTGTTGATTCCAGGGTAGACCGCACATCAATACGAATTTGGCACATTTTCCAAGGAAGTATATTATGGGGGCAGTTTTGTGTGTTGTAAGTGAATTTCTCTTAGCTGGAAATTCTATTGTTGCTATTGATATATCTTTCTTGAAGCTAATAAAATATATCTCTCTCTTTGGGTTTCCCCACATTGGGTTTTTCCATGGCATTTCCTAAATTTCTGAGTTTTTCTGAGTTGAATGGTTGTTGTTCATTGTGTTTATTCCACTCAAAATTGCTTAGTAATGTGTGTTTCTGGTTATGGTAATTTATTAAATTTCTACAATTGTTTGCATAATTGACTTTAAATTCTAGATAAACACTTCAGAGGTTGCTTATGACATTTTATTATCATTATTCTTAGTAAATGCTATCTTTTCATTGTCTTTTCAATCTTTTCTAAGGAGTATTTTTTGCATCTGTTACATTTTATCAATTTTTGTATTCATCTTATTCGCTGCTGGAATTTTGTATCCTGCAGCACTTATTGTCACTATTTATTGTCTACTGAGGTATTATTATCATATTTGTACTTGGAATTATTGTATATTCATGCTATATTGTCTTGTTCTGGGTAGGTACACCAAACACTCCATTAACCTCATTTTTTAGACACAGATTTAGTGACTTTGGTAACTAGTGAGAGGGGAGAATATATCTTTAACATAACCACATTTTTCTATCCCTTTAGGTTATCGGGGACACCTCCCCCGGGGTAGACCTTTCATATCCCTAAAAAGTGGGGATTTCTTATTAAGGTGACAATGATAGGATATAATGTTTGTTATGCCAATATCCTTTATTGCCTTGGGATTTGGGAAAATAGAGATTGTGTGATAACCTTTTTGGCATCATTTCCAGGGAACACCAAGTTAAACCATTCCTTGAATGACACTTTTTCGGTGAGACTTTATCCAAACCATTCATTTCACAAATCTTACCTGGCTAATCCATGGAGGGTGATTCTCACATCCCTTCGATAATTTCAAGAATATTGTTTGGAAAATCCACTGAGTTTAGGGAGATATACCAATCCTACCAAGTCTTATAGAAGAAAGCCTCCCCGAGACTCTCCTATAGTAAAATCATTATTCAGAGGCAATCTTCCCTTAGACACAATGTCTAACACTCAAACTCAGGCCCTTAATCCAAATCAGGACAATAACCATAAACAATGGTCATCCAAACTTTTTAAACCATTAGACATGACAAACATTCCAGGATACCCTCGACAAATGCCCCTTAGGTATGAGAAGTGGCTGCCTAAGTTCATTGGTAATGATGTAGTCAGCGCTGAGGACCATATGAGTTATTTCTGGGCCTTTTTCCAACTTCATCCCATCTGTGATTCTGCTGAATATTTAGCAATGAAATTGTTCTCTACTACCCTCTTTGATGGCACTAGAAGATGGTATATTGGTCTCCCTGACACTAGTATTACATCTATGGATAAATTAGAGTAAGAGTTCCTCAAATGATTGAGTGTCAAGGAGGACCCTAACATGTTGCTAATAAGGCTCAACAACATCACAAGGGCTGAGAATGAAACTTTTAGGGAATTTCATGATAAATTTGAAAGGCTAATACAACAGATCCCATCAAGCCATCACCCTTCAAACAAATTTATTCTCTTTCATTACACCAAATCCTTTACAAAACAAATGGGTTTCCTTATCAGAGAAAAATCTCTTAGAAGAATCCAAGAAGCCCATGAGATGGCTATGACTATTTAAAATAACCCATCATCATCCAAAATAGAACCATTCTCTACTCGAAGAGTCAATATGGACGTTAAACCCTAGTCCACAATGTTGAGTTTGCTTCAGATATTGGCGCTAGTTTGGCAAAGATACAATTGATTGTAGTTGACATGGTAAAAACCCAAGAGTTAATTATGAATAGGATTGTTAATATATAAAGAGCCCAATAGAAACCTCATAGAATTCCTTATAAGGGTAAATTCCATATGGGTATTCAAGGTTTCAAGCCTAAGAATGATCAAGAGGTCCCTCATACTTTATCCCCCGCAAACGTGGTTGAGGAGAACTAGTGGTGCTTTCAATGCAAAGAGTCACATTGGGAGCATAAATTCCCTCTAAATAATTGTGAACATGTTAAAGTAAATATTATCAACCATACCATTGAGGGGACACAATGTCGCATAAAGGAAGAAGCCATGAGGGCTAGGATGGAGGAAATCAATAACCTTGATCAAGAGTTAAGAGAGAAGTTAAAAAAACAAGAATTCCAAGTGTATACTAGACAAAAACAGATGAACCAACTTCTCTCTACTAGACCTACAACTTCACTACCAAAACCTCCACCTATGAACATTGTCCTTCCTAAAACTTCTTCTAAGTCTAACAAGATTGACTTAAATTTTTACTTAGAAAGTGCATTAGCTAAGATGCATGTAACCATTCCATTGAAGGAAGTTATCAAGGTTCTATCCATGAAAGGAAGGTTTGAATTTTTTTTCAATATGTTGGATGAACCAATAGACCCTCCTATTTTGTTACAAGAAGACCATTTTAGGGTTCAATATGATGGACACCCACCTTTATTTATGTTTTTGAGAGTAAATGACAAATTTCTCAACAATTGTATGCTTGAATCAGGAGAAGGTGCCAATATGATGTCTTTGAAATTCATGGATCAAGTAGGCCTAAGGGATACATGGCCTTATAGGAATGTGTGCATTTTTTAATCAAAGTCCATACACACTCATGGGGTAGTTGAGAATGTTGAAGTACACATTGGTAAATATCCTGTGAGAGTGATCCATATGGATATTGTATGTCCCGAGTTGTATGGGGGATTCTTTTGTCCAGGAAATATTTTGTAATGTTGGGTGGTACATTAGAGATGGATTTAACTTATATTAACATGCCTATGAAAAATGGGATAATTTCACGCCTTCCAAATATTCCAATGGCCAAGGTTCATGTGGAAGAGATTAAAAATGATACTAAGATCATTGAAACACATCAACCAATTAAGAAAAACCTTCCAATATTTTCTCTAGAGGATTTGCCTTTGACATCAGAGGAGGATTTTGATGAGATACACTACCCAAAGAAACAAGAATATCAACAACTCTTAGATAAATATAAGGACAAAGAATTTGTCTCTGTCAAATTACTAAATAAAGGGGATGATGATATATTTAATAAACCAAGTCAACAAGAAGTCCTTAGAGTCGAATCCCACCCTCCTCCCTCAAGAAATACATCAGGGTTATACATGGAAAAACAAAGTCTAAAGAAAAATAATATCAAAAGGGAGATAAAGTATGGATGTAGGACACTAAGAAAGGTGATCCTAACAATGTTTAAGGGAATTCACAATTTTGTCTTGGACATTTTAGAATCAGAATGAAGTCAGTCAACGATGCCTACTATTTTTCTACACTGGAAGGAAGAAAACATCCATTACCAGTTACTGAATGCCTCCTCAAGCCTCATGATGGGGAAGAGACTTGAATTCAAAGGTAAGTACATGTAAGTTAGATAGTTAGGCATATTGCATCCATTATACATACTATCTGCATGTCATGTTATCATAGTTGTAGTTGTATTTTCATATTTTATTGTTTCACTATGTATATATGTATGTTCATGATCACATACTAGACTAGAGATACTCTTTATATTATTATATCATATATGAACAAGGGGTGATATCACCACCCTAAGGATTACTATTAACTTTTGTTGAGATTTAGTAGGCATAGGTCATACCAGAGATGTTGATGTTCTCATGTACTCTACGATGAGCACATGTCCTAGAGTTGGAGCCAAATGTTATCCCCTACCCTAGGGATAAATAAGGAGATCAACATGTCCCCGAGTTGAGCCAAATGTTATCCCCTACCCTAGGGGATAAATAAGTGAGATCATGTATGGAGGTTCACAAGCCCTAGACATGGAGTATCGAGAGGCATAATGACTTGAGCATGGCAAACGGTTGGCCCCTCAAGCTCCACACAATCCATCCATCATCAAAAATTATCCATCCCCACCCAGCCCAAATTTGTAGAATAGCTGTGAGTCTCTTGCTCCATGAGTTAATGAGTCCGTGTATCATGGTATGTATCACTGAAGCCTTGGAGCACCCTGAATATGTCAGGATCAAATCGCCTCTACATTTCATGATTTTTTCTTGGAAATTATGCTCTTTGCCTCGTTTATACCTTGAAGAGTAAGTTGGTTTCAATTTAGGATGGATTTCCATTGGGCGGGTTTATGAAAAGTCATCATCCATTCCAACCATACTTACCACTTTCCATTTTTATTCCTTCCATCTCCCCTATCCTTGTTTGAGCAATGGGATTGGCCACACTAGGAAAGGTTGTACCTTGCCTTATGGGAACAAGGGGCTAAAGGCCTAGAGGGTAAAAGTAGCTTGAAAGAGTTAAAATTTAATGTTGAAACCTTTTAGATGGTTCCCCCAGGTATTCCCGAGAAAGGAGTAAAAATGTTCTTAGTAACAAAAGGGAACCCATAAGATACATAAACACTCAAGGTACTAGTTGATGGATAGGAGGTCTCATCATTAGCCTTCCTATTATGACCATGGGCATGTAGAGGTATGATACTACCACCTATTTGGTCACCAAACGAGGGTAGTGGCTCTTGGTGGCATATACAAGAGAAATGGGGTCTCATCACGAGCCAAAATTCTCATTTCCGCGAATTTTTTGTGGATAACATTGTCAGCTATAGTAATCAAGCCATGATAGTGGCCCTCAACTTTTCCCTTGAAGAAAAAAATGAAAAGATAAACAGAAATAAAGATAAGAATAAAAGGAAATGAATGGGATAGGAAACAATTACATTTATGACAAGGCACATCTTTCCCTATACAAAGGCTTCTGTAGGTATGACCTAAACTTCCCTGTTATTATTGCACCCATGATGAAACACTTACCCCATGGCACCTCATACACTTACATGACTTGGATTGGCTCCCACCTAGGAAACACGCCAAACTTAACGGAGGTTAGACCAATAGGACATTCTGAGACCTTATTCAAACCTAACTTGTCAAATTGTATAACGTCTTGAACAATTGTCTGGGTTAAGGGGGGTTTGATGCACATGTTTGGGTAATTTAATTATTGGATGTGATTTGCATGCTATGATCCCTGTGACTTATGAACCCCTAAAGGGCATACTTGTTTTTGATGTAATAATTTTCTTGGTGGATAGGTATACATGCGTTAATGATTATCTCAGATCTTCATGGGGGGATTAAAGCCCACAGATTGATGCTATAACCCAACCTAGGGATAAGAAGACATTGAATATTTTCACCAGGAAGAAAGAAGGACATTTCTTTTTGAGGCACCCTAGCAAGCCTAGACATAGTTGAGATCTTTCTCTTCCACATGGACATTGGCCCTTGAAGGCCTACAATTTCACCATCATGACCATGGATGTCATACAGAGCTAGGTTTTTCATTTTTGGGGTATTTATGAGACTAGTGGCACATGCGAGCTTCATATGGGCCCTTTGGAGGCCAAGCGCCCTACCTTTTAGGGTCAATGTTCCACCTTAGGGCCTCAACGTCATGCTAGAAGGGCATGATGTCACCCTTGGAGGTGTGTTTAGATGATAGTTAATTTTATTTATGTCAATTTTGAATTTATTTGTAAATTGGCTAGGTCGGCCTTAATTTGGCCTAAAATTAATTAAGGGTCAAAGTTTTGTATATAACTAGGTCAAAACCTTAGAGTGCTAGCAATTAACTACTACAATTTCATATCAAGTATCACTTATTTTCACTATCTTCTGTCTATTGAGGTATTATTATCATATTTGTACTTGGAATTATTGTATATTCATGATATATTTTCTTGTTCCGTGTAGGTACATCAAGCACTTCAGTAACCTCATTTTTTAGACACGGATTTAGTGAATTTGGTAACTAGTGAGGGGGGAATATATCTTGAACATAAACCTAATTTTCCAACCCTTTAGGTTACTAGAGAAGCCTCCCCTGGGGTAGACCTTTCTTATTCCTAAAAAGTGGGGATTTCCTATTAAGGTGACAGTGATAGGATATCGAGTTTGTTATGCCAATCTCCCTTACTTTCCTTGGGTTTTGGGAAAGTACAGATTGTGCAATAACAATTCCAAGAATGTGATTTTAGAGTGATAGTCACACCAGGGAAGTTGAATGTAGAATCAAATCAATTGTCAAGGGTAACTAATGGAGAAGAACCTACTAACTTGGAAGACTACTTCCCTGATACACAATTATTTTTAATATAGGTAGTTGATCAATACTTCATTGATATTATTGAATACTTAAGTACATGGGTTTCACCATAGGATTTTAACATTGCGTAGAAGAAAAATATGGTAGTAAGGTTTGCAAACTATCAACTCATTGTAGGACATTTATACAAGATGGGTCCAAAAATCATTTTGAGATGGTGCGTATTGGAACATGAACGGACAAAAATTTTAGTAGAATCTCACGAAGGTATAGCTAGAGGACATTGTGAAGGAAAAGATACCACGCAGAAGGTATTGCACACAAGATTATGGTGCCCAAAATTCCATAAATATGCCAGGGAATATTACTAGAAATGTGATCTCTATCAAAGGGTTGGAAAACCCAATAGAAGGGATGATATGCCCCTAATACCACAAGTGACTCTGCAGGTATTTGAAAAATGGGAAATAGAATTTGTCATAACAATTAATCCACCAACAAAGAGGTCAGGATCTAGATATATCATTAATACGACTAAATACTTAACAAAATGGGAAAAAGTGGCACCAGTCAAAGACTGTAGTGTAGAGACATCAACACACTTCTTATTTGAGAAAGTGATCACCAGATTTGGATGTCCCAAGATTTTGATGAGTGACCAAGGAACTCATTTTATCAATAATACCATCAGGGCCATGACTGAAGATTTTGAATTCTATCACCAAAAGAGTACAACATATCATGATCAAGAAAATGGAACAGTATAATCTTTCAATAAGATTTTGGAAAATTCTTTGACTAAGATATCCAATGTCCACAAAGATGATTGGGACTTGAAAATACCATTAGTACTATGGGTATATAGGATCACATGCAATAAATTGACAGGAAAAAAACCATTCAGATTGGTGTATGGGAAGGAAGCAATGGTGCCATTATAATTTCTGGTACCAAGTCTACACGTAGAAAAAATTACCGACATGACAGAAAGAGGCGCAGTACAGGAGAGGCTAAGTCAACTAATGGAAATGGAAGAGGACAATATTTTGGCAGTATTTCACCAAGAAGTATAGAAAGAAAGAGACAAATCCTGGCATGAAAGACATATTAAAAAGAAGATTTTTAAGGAGGGAGGCCTAGTTCTTCTCTATGACAACAAAATTTTCCTACACCCCGATAAGTTCAGAATGCATTGACTAGGGCCATATGAAGTAAAGACTATCACATATGGGGGATATGTTCAACTAAAATACTTGGGAGGAACATAAATGAAGGGAATGATCAACAATAGTCGACTAGAACTGTATAGGGATTGTCGACCTACTAACCCTTAAAAGTTACAATGCAGTAGGAAATACATGTAGATAATGTACTATAGCTGAGATTAGGACAGAAAAATGATAAAAATAAATAAAAAGGGGAAAAATAATAAAAAAATAATACAAAAATAGGAAAAGAAGAAAAACACAAAAAGAGGAAGAACTTGATTGAACTGCAGGAAAGTGAAAAAAAAGTTGCGTGCAGTAATTACCATGACAAACATCAAAAGACAACATGCAAGGAAAATTACACTCAGTGAAAATGCATGAAAATGCATGAAAAACAATTACGACCAGGTCTATAAAGTGAAAAAATCACGCGTTCGTTCAACACTTAGCAATTTTTTAGCGCCGAGTGAGATACAAAGTGCATGCCCTAGCAATAAAGTTACGAAGAAGAAAGTGAGTGTGTGAATAGGAAAAAATATGACCCCACCAAACTTCAACGTTCTAGTAGAACATGTGTAGGTTACCCGATAGGACCAAAGGAGCACAAAAATAATGAGACATCCAAAGAATGTGTTCGAGTTGGAAGATGCCACCACCTTGGACACAAAATAGATTATCCCAAAATAGGTTAAAAAGGAAATATTGACAGTGCCACAACAAGAAGTAGGGAAGAGTTTCGGGGCCCAAAATAGTGTCCCAAAACCTCACCCTGAAATGCCCGCGAAACCTGATAAAACAATGGGTCAACAACAAAGCCACTAAGGAGAGGAGGTGTTGGTGAAGGATATCACTGACTGATTGGACTCTGTGAGGGAAGAAGAGGACGTAGAAACAGTAGAGTCAGGCCCATATGCCATTGGGCAGAAAAGAAAGGCGTAGGATGCCACAAACATCATACTCCCATATCTCCTAGACGCAATAGTCATAGTGCATGATATGTTGGGAAAGGTAACAAAACTTAGGTACTCAGAACACGATGTGCGCGATGTGGCCAAATTCCTAGATTTGGCCGAAGAGACTTATGTATCAAACACAGGGGAAATTGGACCCCTAGGTAAACTAATAATAGAGCCCTCACAATGGATAGTGGTGCTATACAACTCTGACATAATGAATCGGTTAGATATATCACACTTTGGGCATGGTAAAAATGTCAAGATCTGCGTCAAACAACTAGTTTCTTGTGTACACAGAGACATCCTTTATATGGATAGGCCAATATTGTTGGATGTGGCATTGATAGACAAGATGACATGACTACCTATAGTCAACATGCAACCAGAGGATTACTTTGATAATAAGGCGCAGGAGAAGGAAATAATCGAGATGGTCAAAGAACAGTTTGGAACCAGTTGGGGAAACATAGGCATTGTGCTCAAGGATATTAATGACAATGCAATAAGGTTTGAAAACAATTTTATGGCTTGCAAGATACCAAAGAAATGTATAATAGAAGAAGCTCCAACATTAGTTACATTTTTAGCCACATAGTGCGTGAAAGGAGTGATGTTCATTTGGGCACCATACCTGTTGAACCAATTTTTGGTGGATTGCAGAGATGCGTAGGATAATGGAAGCAAGTTCCATTACTCTTGGCTTATCATTCTTATAGATTTGGTAGGATGGAAGGAGCCAAAGTTTTCATATTTCTTGGATAGGAAAGGAAAATTCTATGTGGCCCGGTATGAGTCCCTCTAGCAGGCCAAGGACAATAAAAATCAACAAGCCAACAACACCGATTTTTCAATGTTGCTGGAAGAAATACAACAACGCACATTCAATGTATGGGGCATACCTATGGAGGTAATCCAAGAGATGAAATGGATATCTAGGTTCAAGGCATATGGGCACCACATGTGGGTCATGGTTGCAAGGGATCGAAAGAGGAAATGGCTAAAAATACAATATTGTGTCATCAAAGAGGATTTTGACTAGATAATTAAATATTGGTCTGCTCAGTGGAATATGCCAGTAACAAAACCAAAAACAAGGCCAGGCACGACACAATCCTCCAAGACCAAGGACAAGGATGAATTAGGTTCCTCAACAAAAAAAATACCCAGTCGATAACACTAGAAAGGATGCAACGCATAATCAACTGTCCATAAGAAATGCAGTACGGAAAATACCAAGGAGGAAAACAAAAACAACAAGGACATACAACAAACAATAGACCATAAATGGGGATACATCACAGGCGAGTGAAGAGAGGGTCCAAGTTACAAAAAGGGGGGCACAACCCTCACAAACAATAAGTAAGCCAATGCAAGTAGAGGAGGCAATCAAAAAGAGGAAATATGTCATGGAATACCCAGTCATCACTCTAACAGAGGATGATGTTGAATTTTTCATGAATAAGGTCTAAGATAGGGGGGAAGAGACGATCCATATTGTAGTGAAATAAAGAGAAGACATCATGGCCAAGATAAAAGAATTCCATGAAAATATACAAAAACTACGGATTCAAGCAGGAACACATGCCACAATGCAACAACAAGAAAATAAATAGTGACCCCCTATGCAGAAAGAAGGAGAGGAGACAATATAGTTTGTAGTACAAGGCAGGGAGACATTCACAGTCACTCGCCAAATGATCAGAATGGATCATGAGACTGTGTAGAAACCCATGGGGGAATTAGATAATTTTGAAGTCATCATGGTGCAGATACCCACCAAGGCACTATATGGACTCTACACCAGTGTAACGCAAGAAGGGAAATCTAAAGACTGCCTGGATGTGACTAACTTGGAGGTGGGTAGAGGAGTCGTTGAAATGTTACAAATCACATGCGACCAACTGACCTCGGAGAAAGAAGAGGATAAATAATGCGTGGATAAGATATAACAAGGACTAATAATGGTATATGATCACATCCCAGACAATGTGCAATAACCAGAGAGGAGTGCAGAGGAGAAGATAAAAGTTATTTCACAAACAATTGATGGATATAAGAAAGAAATCGAGGAGCTCAAAGAAAATATTAATGTTACAAATCCTCCATAGGTTCAAGAATAGATAGAACAACAATATGCACTCCATATAGTGAAAATGACGAAATAAAAAAGGAAAGTAAAAGATGTTTTCGACAAAACCGTAAAGATATGGACCATCTTAGAGGAAGATGAAACAGTCCAATAGTGGGACCAATAAGAGGATAAAATCAATGCTTCCATACAAGATCTAAAGCAACAAAAGAAAACAATAAGTATCATGGAGAGATTGAAGGAAACTCGAGAGATGAAGAATCTATAGACAGAGTTGAAAACAACACAAACCAATAAGAAAGAAAGACAATCCCAATTGGAACCCCTCCAAGAACAAGCATCACAGATGATTTCATAGCTAGAGGAAGAGAATATGATTATGGCATAGGTACATTCAAAGGGAGAATAATTAATACAAGAAGAGATAATAGAGTAGACAATTGAGGTGCTAACAGGAAAAGTTGCACAAAGAAGGGAAAAAGGAAAGGAACTAGCATAGAAGTTCCACATTTTAGACAAGGTTGTATAGGGAGCGCACACCACCTAAGCGGATTGGGATGAGCCACATGTCAATGTTGGGGCCCTATTAGGAACAAGGATATTTTGAGAAGGAAGTATAGTTTGGGTAGAAGCCTATTTTTTGGGATAAGGATATGTTTTGGGGAAAGATCTAAACTTAGAAACATATGACCTAACTTTGGAGTGCACACAATAGGTGGAAAGAAAGCAGCATGCAAGAGGAAAATAAACATGGCGTGCAGGAAGGAAAGCCTAACTGTTATATGGTTATGGTTTTTGAAAAATATTGTAATGGCTATAAGACATAAAGTAGCATAAATAAATACATAGGAGGTCTAGGGAGGAGGTTGTTGTTGTGGTTGTGGTGGTAGAGGATTATCTATGTTGTCAATTATAATAAGTCTTGTAGACAAATCAATTCAAGTAGTATTTGAGGGTTAGGTCATAGGTTGAGGATCCTGGTGTGATGATCTAGTCCACATCACAGAGGGTTCTCTCCCTCCTCTTGACTGTAATACTAAATATGTAATGCACACAACATGATATTTTGCAGCAAGTTATATAAAAGAGCATAGAGACAGATCTTTGTGGACATATCCCCAGGAGGGGGTGAACCATGGTAAATTTGTGTGTTATGTGTGATTGTTAATGAATGGTTACTTTCTGTTGATTATTAGCTTGTGAATGAGTGGTTAAACTAGAATTATCATCATGCATGCATAGGTTTAAATATGAACAAATCATAGGAGTACTTGAATAAATAACAAAGATAATGAATAAGAAATAAAGAAAACAATCCTAGATCCCCACTCATTCCTATACTCCAAGCGCTTGAGCATTTTAGTCACCCATAAAATCTATCTCGGGTGAGACTGCATTGTGAACCCTGTGCACAATGTTTCCTTATGGTTTACCAGGATGGATGATATTTTTAGGGGTTTTTTTGGAAACCTTTTGAGATCCGAACCCGGGTCATCTCAAGATGAAGTGAAAGAATAAACCAACAGAAACACTCACCTTCCTTTGTCCCATCAGGTTCACCGGGTTGGATATTGGTGATAGAAAAAGTGGCACTGAGTTTTGAATCAATAATCCATCTCCCCTTTTTTGGATATGACTCTGATTCAGAACCTGAATCTAATTCAGAGAATTTCACCTCCGCCACTAATGACTGCTTTGAGCGATAATCAATAGTGTTATGTCAGGGGCTCTTATGGAAGTCACACTACTTCCCACTATATTTGTTTTTCTTTGCATTGTCCTTATTTGTTCGTGGCTTAGAATGGTTGTCCTAAGGCTATCCATATCCCTTTGTTACATGGGTTAGGGATACCCTTTCCCTGCTTTTTCTATGAGGGGTTCCCATACCCAAATTGTCGCATCTTTTGTTTAACCTTCTACTCAATTTTTACAGCATATCGATAGGTTGTGCCCAAAGAAGATATGTCCAAAAAATCCATTGCTATATGGATGTATCTATGCATACCATCATGGTACTTGAGCACCAGATGACGCTCATAATATTTGATACCTAGCTTGGTGTGCAAGGTATGGAAGACATTGGTGAAATATGGCACTGTTTGATATCTTTCCTACTGTAATGTGGTCCATCTTGTATACAAGTCATCATAACTTATAACAAGGTAGTATTGTTCCTTAATAACATCCCTGAAGGAACCTCAAGTGGGTGCAACTACAAATAATGTGGATCCCTCTATTTCCTTTTTCTCATAGAAAGTCTCCCACAAATATTTGACATGGGGGATGACCTTGAGGAGCACAAATGTAATCTTTTCTCTATCGGAAAAGTTGTGGCCAAACAAATAACCTTCTATAAGGTTTAACCATTTATCTAAGGCATCCACATCTATTTGACTTTCAAATATAGGAATATCAAAATTGATTTGTATATTGAAGGTGGTGGTGACTCCTCTTGAGGTATATGCGTCACTTGTCGGTAACCATCGAAGGATTTTTGCAAAGTTGTCCATCATCTTGTTTCTCTGTCACTCGAGGGATTCCTCGAGTAACATTTTGAAAGGATCTCCTGTCCCTTTATCTTTATTTTCACTTGCCATGGAAGTTTTCTTGGGCATGTGATAGGATTTGTCCTCAAGAGAAACAATCTCAAGACCCAACTCTCTATACCCTGACCTCATCGGGGACATGTACTAAAATAAACAAGGAGCAGACCACTCTGATACCACTGATCCAGATTTATGAGAGGAACAAAATGAAACACAAATTTATAATATTAACATAGAGACAAAATGAATAATAATAGAGATATTGTAAAACTTGACTTATATTAAGTAATAAATATGTTGAAAGTGTAAAATGTAGACTGTAACAAGCTTTCTAGAATGGTGGCAGCTTATCTTAGATAAGAGATATGATGGCTACGCTTATTCACAAGAAGATGAGTACAATGTGGCTATGAAATCCTTTTTACAATAAACATGAATTACAAAACCCTAGACATGAAAAAACCTAACCCTAGGAGATGAAGTGCCAAAAGTCATGTGGGCCCCGTTGGGGTAAGTTTGTACATCAACTTCCTGGGGTCGTAATGTTTGCATACAATCTTTCTTTTAGGTGCACGATATCCCGTTGGAAAGGTATATCCAAGGAATACACATTATGTCATCAAAATCCAACTATATTTATGGTTTGATTGTGGAAATCCCTAAAAACGTTGTTTAGGGCCTCAAAATTGCCCCAAAAGTTCAGGACCCAAAAACTAGGAAAAAAATGCCAATATGAGCCAGTTTGCATAGGTGGTTGGCCACTGATATCCACCTAGATTAGGAAAGTTGAGAAGGTAAGTACATTGATAATTTTCTTGAAGAGTTGTTTATAATTAATGAAGGATGAGACTGTGTTAAATGAATTACATGGAATAATTGATCAATGCACATAAAACAAGGAAACACCTATTGTATAGCGAGCATTTAGACAAGTATGTTGCAAGAGAAGGAAAAATAGCGAATTATGACTAAATGTGTAGATAGGATATTATGACATGGATAATATCATTTTAGACCAAGGATCTGATGTGAATGACCTTATGAAGAAAACCTGGGAGATGATAGGAAAATCGAAGTTAATGTGGTCACCTATTCATTTAAGGTTAACAAATCAACATAAGATTGTTCCAATCGGAAGGTTGTTAGGGGAAAACGTTAACATTGATGGAGTGTTCAGTATAGCTGACTTTGAAGTAATCAAGATAAAAGATGGTAGTAAACCTTATCTATCATTACTAGGCCTTGATTGGGATTTTGATAACAAGACCCTGATTAATTTGAAGAAGAGACATATGGTGCACTCAATTGGTAAAGTATTAGTTCTTGCACATCAGATTCAAAATAAGCATTGAAGGATTGACAATAGAGATTACATGAAGTATCGACAAGGAGATTTTCTAATATTTCCCACACGTCCCGATGGATTGGAACTGAGGTATGGGATCCCTTGAAATATGATGGACTAATAGCCATATATTATTTTATAAAGGAATTTGAGTTGCACATACCAGATCAACAAAGACTGCTAGCTTTACATGTCGCACTAAAAGTGACTTCTACAAGATGGTGGGTTGTGCATAAGGATTGAATTTAGGATTGGAAACAATGAAGAAGGTTATTATAGGTCATATTTGGAGTAGGAAATGAATATACCTCACAAAAATATATATGGTTGAGTTGTCTTACATAGAATGCTACACTGTGCATTGCAACATGAATATTAGTACCAAAGAAAGAATGGATGCACTCGTTTATAAACACTTTGGATACGATTACAAAGAACTGGCACTTTGAGTTGGAAGTACGCAGAGAGACACCGAATTGGGAAGATTTCATTCACAAATTCAAGGTTTCTTTCTGTTTTGACGATGAGGTACCTTCAATAGACACAACTCTACAGGTGATCAAGGACAATATTTTCACATTAGAAGAATCGATAGAACTAGTACCTATATGTAGCATGCATAGATCTTCTACGAAGGTTCAAGAAGTTTTGTAATGTTATAATTTCATAGGAGAAGACTAGGAGGATGAGCTTCGAGAAATTAACAAGTACCAAAAACTGACAGAGAATGTGCAGTAGAAGGTCCAAAAATTGAATATTTTGTATATGCAAAGCCAGTAATAACATGCAAAGTGAATATTGGTATAGAGGATAAGCCAAAGTTTGTGGACATAGGATATTACTGATTGAAGAGAGTATTGAAAATATTGTTGATTTATTGTGTGAATAGTAGGATTTGTTTCCAACTACATTTTCAGAGATGAAAGGGATTGTTGGAGAGTTATGAGAGATGAATATCCCTTTGAAACCTGATGCTAATCTAATTAAACAGAGACCATATTGATTGAATATGGTGTATAAGAAAAATGTGAAAGAAGAGATAGTTAGGATGATAGAAGCATGAGTTATTAAACATGTCGTAAAGTCATAATGGATTAGTCTGATGGTGGTTCAAGATAAGAAAATAGGTGGAATTAGAATTTGTGTACATACAAGGAAACTAAATGATGCGTGTTTGCACGATCCATTTCCTACTCCATTCACATATGAAGTCTTGGATAATGTAGGAGGAAATGAAGCCTACTCGTCCAGTAATGGATTTTCAGGGTATCATCATATTAAGATTGCGATGGAAGATAGACATAAGACTACATTTGTGACAAAATGGGGACATTACCAGTACACAATTGTTCCTTTTAGATTGAAGAATGCACTAATAGTATTCTCTATAGTGGTTTTAACATCGTTTAAAGAGATTATTCATAAATTCCTGGAAGTATACTTGGTTGAATATACAATGTTTCGTTTATTGAAAGGCCATATTGAAACTCTACGCTTGATGTTGGATAGATATAAGAAATTCCAATTTTTTTTGAATTTGAAAAAGTGCGTTTATTGTGCATCATTTGGTATTTTGATGGGCCATGTAATATGTAAACAAGGATTGTTGGTTGATCCTATTAATATTGCAGTAATTTTTTTATTTACCATTGCCTACTTCAATGGAACGTTATGAGCAACATTAGGTCATACAAAGTACTACAAGAAGTTTATTAGGGGATATGCGCATATCACAACTCCATTGGAAAAGTTGTTGAAGAAAGAGATGAAATTTCAATGGAATGAGGAATGCCAGAAGAGTTTGGATGCTTTGAAGAAGAAGTTAGTTACCACACTAATTTTTGTATTTCTAGATTAGAAGAAGGAATTCCATGTTCACATGGATGCATCATCTATAGAATTGGGAATAGTTCTAGCATAGTCAAGAGAGGAATATTTATATCACCCCATTGCATTTGAAACTCTACAGAAGAAATTTATGCTACTACATAATGTGAAGGATTGGAAATGGTATATGCATTGCATAAGTTTAGGAATTATTTGTTGGGTTCACACTTTAAAATGTACACATATTATTCTGCGTTGAGATACTTGGTCAATAATATAGTGTTGGGGGAGGTATATGTAGATGGTTTTTACTATTCCATGAGTATGAATTTGAAGTAATTCTGAAGACAAGAAAATTAAACTAAGGACTAGATCTTTTGTTGTGCATAATGTTAGGGAAAAATATTTTGGATGACAGTCTATTGGATGCACACTTATTTGCAGTACAGATGGTTGATGACTATTTTTCACATATAGTCTAGTTCTTGAGTACATGATTACCCCCACCTAATTTTATAGTTGCGTATAAGAAGTAGTTAGTATCGAAGGAAACAAACTATCAACTAATAATAGAAAATTTGTATAAATTAGGTGCAAATGGTATTCTGCGACAATGTCTATTAGGGAATGAAATACACATGATAGTTTCATAGGCACATGAAGGAGTTGTTGGAGGTCACTATGCAAGAAAAGAGACAACTAAAAAGATATTTTTCATAGGACTATGGTGGCCCATGCATCATAACGACACTAAGGAGTTATGTCATACATGTGACTTCTGTTAGAAAATTGGGAAGCCTTCTAGGAGAGATGAAATGTTTTTAGTAACACAAGTGAGGTTACAATATTTTGATAAATGGGAAATTGATTTTGTTGGACCGATTAATCCACCAGAAAAAATTTCAGGAGGGAGATATATCATTACTACGAGAAATTACTTGACTAAAAGGGCTGAAGCAGAATCTATCATAGATTGTAGTGTGGATACTATTGCACGATTTATTTTTGATAATGTCTTGACAAGGTTTGGATGTCCGATAATCCTTATGAGTGGTCAGTGAAATCATTTTTTGAATAATATGATTGTTGCATTGAAAGATAAATTTTAGGTCCAACATTAGAAGAGTACATTATATTATCCTCAAGAAAATGGAACAATGGAAGCATTCAACAAGATCCTAGAGCATGCACTGATGAAGGTATGTAATGTGAGTCAATATGAATCAAAACTTAGGATTATAATAATGTTATGGGAATATAAGACAACAAGTAAGAAGTTGAAAAGACAAACACCATTCATATTAGTGTATGGTTAGCAAGCAATTATTCCTATCGATTTCATCGTGCCGAGTCTATGCATTTCTGTATTGACAAATCTTACTGATTTGAGCATAGTAGAAAGAATAATGTCAGATCTCGTAGAACTAGAGGAAGACCATTTTGATGTAGGATTCCATCAGCAAGTTCAGAAAATGCGCGATAAATCCTGGCATGACATACATTAAACAAAAGAAGTTCCAGAAAAGAGACTTAGCTTTGGTTTATGACAACAAGTTTTTGAAACACCCTGGAAAGGTCCAAATGCATTGGTTGGGTCCATATGTGATAAGGTCTATCATAGAGGCAGGTGTTGTTAAATTGGAGAATTTGAATGGGGAAATTGTGGAAGGACTAGTAAATGGTACTCAACTAAAACTGTATAGGGAAAATTGTGCTACCATGCACTAGTTTGAGTGTGAAAAATGTGTACTATAGAACTTGCATACTATTATTTGTATTATAGAAAGAAAAAGAAAAGAAGAAAATTAATAAAAGAGGTTGAGGCAAGAGACAAAAGATTAAATTTATTCATAACATATTTTTCAAACAATTAAACTAGTAAGGAAATGAACCTTAAAATTTCACAAAGATGTAGAAAGAGGAAGGAATTGTGTGCAGGAAGGAGGATTGAATTGCGACAGAGACCTATGCAGAGGGAAGGAAAAGCATTAAAGAACATACATTATGGGACACAAAATAAATAGAAAACATGACAACAAGGTAGTGGAGATGCGTAGTCATAAATGAAAAATTAAAAGAGGATTTGGATAGATTGGAAAATCTAATGTATGAATTAACAAAGTATACAAAGTTAATGAAGATTTAGGGAAATAATTTAATGTGAATGCAAGTGTATTAGACTGTAAATTTTGGTCTGAAGAAGGATGTAAACAACTAGTGATGGGATATAAAAGAAAATGAGGGTTCGAAAGGAAAGGTTATTATTGTTCGAACATTCAGAAAGAAAGAAAGAGCCAACCAAGTTTTATAGAACCAAGTAAGTAAGTTTCAAACAAGAGAAATGAGGAAACCAAATATAGGAGAAGCATCATCACAACAGAAGAAACAATGCAATAAGCAAGAAACAACTCCAGTACAGGAAAAGGTCCCAAGGGCAGAAGAAGTAGATCCAAGTTTGGAAAACTTCCCCAGAACATGATTGCAGTGAGGTCGTAAATGATGAAAAAGGAGAAACAAGAACTAAAGAAGGATCAAGAAGAAGAAGAAGAACATAAAGATTAAGGGAAGAGAAGTTGTTGCATAGTAAGAACCTAGGTATTGCAACATTTATGATACATGAGAAACAAGAAAACCATCTACCCGGATTGAAGGAGAAATTTAAAAAGGAGTTCCAGACTTATTTGACTTGATTACTGCTCAGGAAAAATATATTAAGTTAATATTAATCCAGAGACAACATAGGGAATTTTGCAGTAGGAAACAAAATTAGAGGAAAAGGTTGAGATTGGAAGTGAAAAGTTCCAAATGTTCATGGCGATGTGGAAGAAGGATTTAAGTGGCTTGGGATGAGCCACAAGTGAGTGTTGGGAACAGAACTAAACCTTGGTGTTGAGATGATCATCATGGGTGTGACAAGTGCACCTAAGCCAGACCAATCCGATACGGCTATTAAACTCACTGTTGGAGTAGGACATTTTGGGTCTAGTTTTAGGAATCATGTAGCAACAATTGTGTAACAAGTTATATAAAGAGCACTGCACATGGAATAAAGCAAGGAAGTTAGCGCATCTTCAGGGGTCACCGAACGCGAAAAGCGAAATATAGTTAGAATTTGGTTAGTCCTTTTGGTACATTTTATAACAAGATAATCCCTAATGTAAATGTATAAATACGTATGGGTTTTGGGTAGAAAATAAGTTAATTAGAGCTTGAGAGAAAACTTGAGAGCGCTATAGTGTGATAATGAGCTAAGTGTGCACTATATGCGTGAACAATATGGGCATTTTTGGGGTAGAACTGAGATATAATGGATGAGAACAATGTGCACCTTTTGTAAGAGATGACACTGAATGATACTATAAATAAGCATGTCATTGTGAACATAGCCAATATTAGGTGAAGAACATTAAAATATGGTGCCCCAGTGCCATGCTATGATGTGTTTGTTTATTGTTATTTTTGTTGCACACACTTAATGTATGTGGGTTAATATAAATATGTGATATATTATTATGGTTTTGTGCACCTAATGAATGGTATAATGAATGAACGTTAAGTGGAATGGTTAGAATGAATGCCTCCTTTCCCTTCATGAATACAAAAACCTCATTTCCTAGAGTCCCCATAGATACCTCTAGTGAGACTTCACCTACTTGCGAGTTGTAACAGCCCTCCTGGTTACGACAACAACTCCGAAAACAGTTGCAATTTTTTTTTTTTTGTTGTTTAAAGTGTGTGCGCGCATGTAGAAAAAACAACCCCCTCGACTCTACGTCACCCCTTGAACCAACAAGACGCAAGTAAGAAGAACACAATCAAGACGACCCGACATATCACAGTGAACACAAGAAATAAACGCCCCTGGACATAAGGCGTGCAACTAGCAGCTGTAAGCAGAAAAAGACACCAGGGGTTAGGTACAGTACTGTCACAGAATGAAAGAATCCAACAGTAGAGTCGCAATAGTGGAAACTGTTCCTTTAAACAACCCGAGACTACTGATACGGCTCAGAGTGTGTCGCAAGAGTGGAACTGTGCCTTTAAACAGCTCGAGACTCTTGATACGACACTGGATTCCTTCCACCGGATTTACACACAGACATAAATACTAAGCTACAAGAGGTGTCTATATCCCGCCCGACACGAACAGACTATGCAATACAATACCACCAAGTACTACAAAATCAGGGACAATCATGACCTCTACGGGAGACGCAAGTCAGGAGGACTCAATCGACCAACCACAATTGGGACCCGAAGACATCAATCAATACCAATTTCTCCATTAATTATCATTAACTGACGAAGACTTATCATAAGGTAAAAACCAATAATTTCAACCCCCATTATGTTGTTATAAGGTCAGTAGGCACTAGTTCGGGGACAAGCAAGAAGCACAAGCGCATTGCATTTTTCTGTTAATTTCCATAATTGCGCAATGATATCATACCATATGGGTAAA
>SNQJ01S0010097.1:54581-65409 GCA_010110895.2 Picea sitchensis | reverse complement strand
ATGTAACACAATGTATGAATATAATATATGCTAGTTTTCCCGGTTTAGGTTTCCAGGTGAAAAATCTCTGTGTAATGTTTGTATTTTCCATTGTATCTTTTCTGTTCTTTTCTGAATATCAGTTTGCAGTAGATATTGTACAAGGTTAGAATTTACACTCTGTAGAAAAGAATGCCTCTTGGTGTGAAGGCACTACTCCAGGTGGCCTTAACCACTATAAATCTTACTTTGTGCATTATTTTAATTTGTTCGAACATTCCTTTGAACTCATTTCACTTCGCATTTTCACTAACAAGTTTCTTCATGTTAGGAACACTTGACTATGTTGAGGAACCTATGTTACAGATGGTTCCCTTTTTTCGTTTTTGGTCTAGTTTTGTTCTCCAAAGTTGGATTCATCTCATGCTAGGTCCGTGCAACATGCTTTTTTCTTTAAGGTTCGAGTCGATGGGGTTTATGTTGGCCTCTTCTGCATTTGGTAATTCCTTTGAGTTCTAAATATGACTTACCCATAATAAAGTTTTGATGTTTATATCGAAGATGCATGGAGTCTTATGTTTAAATCTTGAACCTGTAGGTTTATTCTTTGGTTTTTAAGCTAGACTATTGCGAGTCAGTTTTGTTTGTTGTTCTTGTCGTAAAGGTGTTCAAGGGAAATATTTACACCATGGTAAGTTTATGAATCTCTTCCTTCGATGTTATTTGTGAATATATTTACGACCGATTAGCATTGAATACTAACGTTATCATTTTCCTTGACATGTACCCTCAGTTGATATAATACCTTACACTTTCTATGTATCATTCTTCAACTTACTCACTTTTTGGTATGCATATCTTATTATCTATTGTGTTTTCAATAGAGGGTTTATAGTTGGTTTTAATCCTTGTATCCCTTACACGCATGTCGAAGTTTTTTTATTGAGAAGGGGTTAGATTTCAACCTGGGATGAATTCAGATTTGTATCGTGAATTGTTTTAGAAATCCCTTTTTGTAATAGAGTTACCAGACTCTTTAATAATTGGACATTGTTGTGAATGATAATTTGTTATTGTACACGTTTCATATATAGATTTATTTCCTTGGTTTATATGTTAAATACAGAGTCATCTCATCTATATGACTCGACATTTTTCATAAACAATAATTTCATTGTTGTACAATAATGATTTTTATTATTCCTGTGATAATAAGTAATATAATGTATTTCTTTTTTTGGTTGTCAAAATAGCCATTTATGTTAATTCTTCCCTTCTAATATATACATAGAATTATCTCTTTCTATTTTATTATAATATGTTCGTCATTATATGAAAAGAAAAATTGTTTTGATAATTATTGAGTACCTATATTATTATAGAATTATGAGAATCGATGGTTTATTGCAAACTAGATCATCCTATATTCTCTCATTCGTTTTAATGGCCGACATTGACTATGCAAATCGACTGTATTATTTTGATTTAACTAGTACACTCACCATTAGACTTATATACTATTGGAATCAATGTTTGTATGCTAAGAGTACATTCGATGGTTAATTCCTCTAAAAGGTTTTATGATTTTCTAACTGTTTTAAACACGTAGTTTTATGCATAAAATTAAACATCTAGTAATATACAACATTTTCATAATATCTTTGATTGGTAAATAAAATTAACTTAGCACACAAATTTTAAAAGAACATGAATTGTAATTATAATATCTCTTTGTCGGTGTATTGACAATATTTAATAAAAATAATGATAATAAAAACTATACAATTATCCTAATAAAATAAATTGGGTAAAATGATCTGAAGTTCGACGTTCCACCCAACCATAATCCAGAATAACCAAACTCAATTTGTCTGGATACCACCGAGCCTAATCATTGAATGACAAGGACGAAGACTATAGCTTTATTCTAAAAAACATAACTCAGAAATGCACACATTTAATTCTCTAGTATCTTTCCTAGTCATGTGAGCCTCTTTCTCTGTTGATGTGAAATTTCTTTTATTCACTTTCCTAGGACTTTTGGTCATTAATGAGCCACCTTCTCAAATCTAACTCTCACTTGATTTTGACTAGAGTTTTTGGGAAGATTCCCCTTGCATCACTTGAGTTCGACTCAATCTCTTTGTCACTCAGTGTTTCATAATGTGCCACTTGTCATTCCTCCTTATGCGTCAACAATCACTATTTAACGGTTACATCCAAATCATGTTTTTCCTTATTTTTATTAAATAAATACTTAAAATGTCTTTACAATTGTTTCGACCACCCTTGGTCAAACGTAAATCAAACAATAGTTTATTACATAAGTAAAATAAAGTATTAATAATTTCAAAGTTTAGTATATTACACCTGAGATCATCAATTCACATTGAATGGAAAATATCCTCAAAAGGGTCATTCTAACATTATTTCCTAACTCCATTTTATTCAAGCAGTTGAGACACACTCAGTAAATCCTGACCTCCAATATATCATATCCAAACACCAAGTTATTTTTTCCACCCCCAAAGGAATTTCTCCTTCCCATTTTGTTCATGATCATTCGATTCCTCTCATCCTAGGCAGTCTTCCTCCCAATGTTATCCCTTATCATCATCCATTTTCCCAAAAAAAATGAAATTGAGAAAACTTCTCAAGAATTTCCCACCACAGGTGTTATCTTCCCTATTACCAGCCCCAATTATTCTCCTGTGGTCATGGTACTCAAGAAATAATGTACTTGACACATGTCTCCATAATTTAGAGCCCTCAACAAACTCACCATCAAAGAAAAATTTCCCATTCCTGTCATTGATGATCTCTTGGATGAATTGAGTGGTGCTCAGTACTTTACTAAACTTTATCTTTATTATGGATACCACCAGATATGTATGCAAGAGGAAAACATTACTAAGAATACATTTCGAACTCATAAGGGTAACTATGAGTTCTTTGTGATTCCCTTTGTCCTATGTAATTCTCCCTCCACTTTCCAAAGTCTCATGAATCATATTTTCCATCCTTTTCCCTGTCATTTTGTCCTAGTTTTCTTTGATGATATTCGCATCTATAGTAAAACCTAGAAAAAACACTTTAACCATGTGGATCAAGTTTTAAGTTTACTCTCTCATCAACAAATAATTCTTAAGAAATATAAATGTGTGTTTGGAGCTTCGGAAGTGGAGTACTTGGGTGATATTTTCGACAAGGATGGTGTACAGGTGAATGCTAATAAAATTGAAGCTAAGCAGGATTGGCCTCACCCCAAAAATCTCAAGACATTGCATGGTTTTATAGGTTTAACATGCTACTATCTCAAGTTTTTTAAGAATTATGGAAAAATTGTAGTTCCTCTTACTACTTTCCTTAAAAATAATTATTTCACTTGGACTCCAACAACTAATCACTCCTTCCAAGCATTGAAAGAGGTTATGTGCACAACTCATGTCCTAGCCTTTCCTGGCTTAACAAATACTTCTTTCCTTGAATGTGATGCTTCTGGGAAAGGAATTGGCGGTAGTCAATCATCTTTCCAAATATGTTCATTTGTGTGCTCTTCAACACCCATTCACTGCATCCACAGTGGCTCAAATTTTCATCGATCATATTTTCAAGATTCATAGTGTTCCTCATTCTATTGTCTCTAGTAGAGTGCTTCTCTACTAGAGGTTTCCCCCTCTAAAAGGAAAGTGAACATTATTTCCTATCAATAAAGGTATTATTTTGGTGTTGTGGTTTCATATATTATGTTGTTCCACTATTATTTTATGCAATAATTATGTTTCTTGTTATTATAATATATATGGTACCTTACATATGAGGCTTTGGAAATAATCCATGCCACTATCCAAGAGCACTAAGAAGAAAATATACCATCCATTTCCATTGTTGAATCCAATACCATAACTAATACAACTTTGGTGATTTTGAAGATCATCAAGATAATTTGAGTGATTTTCAAAAGAATACTAAATGCATTGGTACCTAATACTAAGGAATATGGTCTATGATGGAAAACAGATAGGAAAGATAACACAAGTCATCTTGATCCCCATTGTATCCAAAACATGGGTCAAACATTAACGTTTGGATTTGATGGTAGAATGGAAAATATCATGACCATGAGGACTATTTTTTGTCAAGGAAAAAGACATGTCGAGGTTATCCTTCTCATTAGGAGAAAGAGTAGTAGTACGTGAAGGTGGTAATTGAAAACCACATCAAACTTATTTTGGTTTATTAAATAAGGGTAGACATGAGGAGATATTGAAGAATAAACTTGCACCATCACATACAAGAAGAAACAAACTAATTAATCAAGGAAAGAAGAAGAAGAAAACCAAGAGGTATTCATAAAATGAGACATCACTTGTTTGTCACTATTGCAAGAAGAGAGGCCATAGAATTCTGGGATACTCATGTGAAAAGGAATGTTAATTTGATGGGAAGAAAGGACATCTGATGTCATATTTCTAGGATAAGCAAGAAACATATTATAGGACATATTTATTTTATAGGAGGAATTGAAATAATAATTATCCAATCCAACAATGAACTTAGAGGCATGTGGAGAAGAGGAGCATGTCAATCAGTCCATATAGAAGCATCAAGAAATTCTTCCACCACTAAAATTTGAGTGGCCATTATTAAGAAATCCATTGATAACTTCATCTAGAGAGTCACTTTAGAACTTTAATGGTAAAGAAAATGGTTTGGATAGTGAAGAACATAGAATATGAAGAGTTCCCTACATATCCAACTCAAGGAGAATATGTTGTGCATGGAGAGACAGTAGCACAGGAGGTCATCCTCACCAATGAAGAAAGCAATTTTTTGGTGGAAATAATAGATAGAGAAGAAGGATATCAAACATGTACTTACATCTCTTTCATTCAAATATGGTTGAAGAATAACTTACCAACAAATGGACTATCTTACCATTAACCAATAATTCTACAACCATCATGATCGGGTATGCAATATAGTCATTAAATTGACATGTCCATGAAGAGTTGCTTCCATGCTAGGTTGAAAGTAATCCTAGCATATGAATACAACCACACTTCCCTTGAGGAGTCGTTACATTATTGAAGTGTGTGGGGACACATTGAACAAAAAATACATCTTTCAACTTAGCTTTGTGACTAACAAAATGGACTATCTCCAAGACTGAGGGATATGGGAATGAATGTTGAGTCTATAGTTCGTCTCTAGATATTTCTCAAAGCTGGGAGTGAGTGACTGTATCATTTTATTATGGGAACAAGAAATCCAACAAATAGAGCCAACCCATATCCAGGAACCAAATCAAGAATCTAGAGCCACAATCCAAAGTCAAAGATAAATTTAGAGCTATAGTGAGGAGATAGTGTCAAATGCACATTCCAAAGAATAAAACATAAGTACATTGATCTAGATTGGTTTCCTTCAACTTTCAAAGACCATAAACCCTCTCAATGGGGAGGTGTGATCCAAAATGGATTTGAATAGATGAATGGGTGTAAGACTCAATATCTACAATATTAAACATATAATTCATGAATGTTAAAAAAACATTGTAAACCAATGAAAATGTAAATGTTGAATGAGACAAAATGAAATGAGAAGGAAAAATGTGATAATTAAAATATAGAAAAAATAAAAACAAATAGGAGAGAAGATTTAGGAGTGGGAAGTGAAGGGTCGTGGCTATTGGCATTCTCTTACACATAGCTCTCCCTATTTGTTACTTCACTCTCATCATCAAAGGTTATTTTTTACAAGGAGAGGAAGCAATAAGAGTGGGAAAGACATTGTAACCAGATATTTGTTGAAATGAAATAGATTGAGGCCCCATTCAAAGCCAGTTTGGACCAATTTGGTTTTCTAAGGTAAATATGGTGTCCATTGTCTTGAATTGCTTTGAGTTTTATATGTGATTTTTCTTTGGGGATTCATGTTTTGGTTCTAGTTTTAATGGATTCCAGTGAATAGTGAGAGTGAGTGTGTAGATAAGAGGGATGAGAAATGAGCTATTTGTTCTTAATTGGTTTTTCTTGCAACTTTGTATCTCGGGACAATTCCTTAGACACTCAATGTTTTCTCTCAAACTTTGAGTCATCTTGTAGGAATTACCCACAAAAAATAAACCAAACAATATTTTTTCAAACCATCCATATATGGTCCAAAGGAGATCTAAGGATGAGAGTATATATATGTTACTTGTAACAACCCTCGTAGTTACAACAACAACTCTGAAAACAAGTGCAATTTTTTTTTTTTTTGTTTAAAGTGTGTGTGCGCGTGTAGAAGAAACAACCCCCTTGACTCTATGTCACCACTCGAACCAACAAGACGCGGTAAGATGAGCACAATCAAGACGATCCAACAATCACAGTGACAACTAGAAATAAACGCCCCTGGACATAAGGCGTGCAACTAGAAGCTGTAAGCAGAAAAAGACACCAGGTGTTAAGTACAATACCGTCATAGAATGGAAGAATCCAACAATAGAGTTTACTATTTCTTCACAGAAAAGCAGGGCTTTTAGTCTTATATCTTCTCGAAAGAAGATTAGATAGGCTCCTGGCCGACTGCTCAGGAAAAAACTAATAAATCTTTTAGGGAGTTGCAGTAGTGGAAACTGTGCCTTTAAACAACCCAAGACTACTGATACGGCTCAGAGTGTGTCGCAAGAGTGGAACTGTGCCTTTAAACAACCTGAGACTCTTGATACGACACTGGATTCCTTCCACCGGATTTACACACAGACATAAATACTAAGCTACAAGAGGTGTCTATATCCCGCCTGACACGAACAGACTACGCAATACAATACCACCAAGTACTACAAAATCAGGGACAATCATGACCTCTACGGGAGATGCAAGTCAGGAGGACTCAAAATCGACCAACCACTATTGAGACCCGAAGACATCAATCAAGACCAATTGCTCCATTAATTATCATTAACCGATGAATACTTTATCATAAGGTAAAAGCCAATAATCTCAACCCCCATTATTAGTTATAAGTCATTAGGCACGAGTTCAGGGACAAACAATAAGCACAAGTGCATTGCATTTTTCTGTTAATTGCCATAAGCGAACAATGATATCATACCATATTGGTAAACCCTCGAACATCTACATTCTCTCTATTATCTTGCCTTTCCTTCCAATTTAATACCATACATTGGAATAACCTAACCCACATTGCATTGCAATTTAGACCTTATCATTAACATTGCAAATTAGACGAATAATAACCTTCCAAATTTAAACATCATCACGAACACTTCAATTAATCCAAGATTTACATTGCGATTCTACCGTCACTATTAACATTGCAAATAAAAATGAATATTATTATTGCAAATTAAACAATATTGCCATTGCAATTAAGCAATATTAATATTGCAGTTTAAGCTTCATCCTTAGCATTCAATTTAACGATAATAACATTAAATAAACAAGTTAGCATAGTAGTTTGAGCATCATCATCACATTGTAAATTTTAACAATATCAGCACTAAATTAACAAGGTTAACATGGTAGCTTAAGCACCATTATTACATCGCATTTTAAACATCAATAGCATTAAATTAAACAAGGTTCTTCATGGCAGCTTACACAACATCATTATATCGCATTCTAAACCATAATAACATTAAATAAAACAAGATTCATCATGGCAGCGTACGCAACATCATTATATTGCATCCTAAACAATAATAACATTAAATTAAACAAGATTCATCATGGCAGCTTACGCAACATTATTATATTGCACCCTAAACAATAATATCATTAAATTAAACAAGATTCATCATGGCAGCTTACGTAACATTATTATATTGCACCCTAAACAATAATAACATTATATTTAACCAGGTTAACATGGCTGCTTACGCCTCATCATTATATTGCATTAAACAATAATAGAATTAATTCAACAAGGTTAACATGGTTTCTTACGCATCATCATGATATTGCATTTTAAAACAATAATAGCATTAAATAGACGAGGTTATCATGGAAACTTAAGCATCATCGGTATGTTCAAGAATTAAACTCAGAATTCTAGGGTTTCTCAGGATCCTCGGCTAGTGCGCAAGTCAGAGCCACATTAACGCGAAGGTAAGGGAGGAGGGAACGTGTGGTCCATCGTCTACTTCAGGCAAGTTTTTCAAGGGAAAGGGAAATGCGCAGGTGAGGGAAACAATGGTCTAATGGCAATGCCGCAGAGGGAAAATTAACACGCAGAGTCGTGAAGGGCAGAAGTAAAAATTTGAGCCTGTATAATCATAATTAAAACTGCAGTCATTACACTTGAGTAGGGAATTATGTCCTGATTAAACCATAGATACCGCAAAGATAGAGGTAGAGGGTTTTAGAGCTGGTAAGTTCAATTTTTAAATTCCATTTTGATAACAGATTCTTTCTCACCATACGATTAACATATTAACAAGGAAAGTGACATAATAATTAGTTCAATGAGATTATGGTTGTAAAATTTTTTATTTTTTTTTAAACCTAATTAAGGCTACTATGTTCTAACCAATGTGAGTAACTGTATCAAGCTAAATTAACTTTGCATAATGGACAATGCTATTAGAAAATGATCATGTCATAAAACTAATTAAATAATTTTACCAAGGTAATCAATATTTGACCATGGATGTTGTCCAAATAATTTGAGATGCTATTAACAATGTAGGAATATCGATCACATAAATCACATTGCATTCTAATATGACTGGACGATTGGATTGCACCTAAATAAGAATATGAGATATGCTATATTTTCTCAGAAAATTTAAATTACTGACTATGAACCACCAGGAAGCGAAGAGTGCATACAAACAATTCCTTTAAATTCAGTTGGGCGTGAAAAATGGCTACACATATTTCAGAACTCATTGCGGTGAAATAAGTCTATAAAGTTTAAAATTATTGGACTGCGTATTCTTCTTCAGCAGGTACAATGTTTTAACCAAGAAATTATATATCAACATATGGCAATTTCTGGGAGCTTATGAAAATGATTGGATTTTTAACAGAAACTCAGGCGGCAACCTCAGGAATATAATCCTTTCGAAACTAGGAAGGCCACTATAGATTTTTCAAAAGATAATTGGCATTTGAGTAAAATATCATTATAAGACAGGCGGAAATAGAAGTTAGGGTTCTTCTTGAGGTTAGGGATTTCGTTGTGAAGCAGAAGGATGGTAGGTGTGCGTGAGCTCAGGAAACTCACGATTTTTGTCCAGGGCCGTGGGTGAGGGATGAAACGAGGAACACCAGATAGACGACTTGCCATTTAAACCCCAGAAATAATGAATTTCCCTTTAAACACCAGTACACCAGAATTACAAGATGGTACGCGACTTGCAGAACACCAAAAATATGAGATGGAAGGCAATTTCCATTAAGTTCATAACGCGGAAAATCCCAACGCCCAAGGGATTAATACCAGGGTACCTGTATAAGGTAATTTATTAGGAAGGAAATATTAGATTTTTAGGAGGGTGGTACATTAAATCCACTGGGAACCAAATACAGTCAGCGTTCCGCCAATGCCATATCCGACAACCACTCAATCTAGTTGTAGTAGGTGCTTTAAAAACCCACCAGGAAGCCTTGTATAAAATGAAATAAAATTCTATTGCCTTATCTATCATATATTAACTATCCACCATATATTAACGATCCATCATGTTATTTTCCCATTCAAAATTTATAACACAGGCTGATTCGGTATTGGGTTAAGGTTCAGAACCATTTTACGAAGGGAAAGGCAAGGGATGGAACGACCTCAACGAGGTTCACCATTTTCCCAAACAGGAACTAATAAAAATTTATATAAAAAGAAAAACAGTGGTAAATACTTTATTTACAAGGTGGGTAGTAGCCGTAAAAGTTTCATAGTCATGCCATTAGCTATTAAGCTACATTTCAAGCACATGATTCACACTATAACCACTGAAACTACCATTTTCACAATAGCCATTAAAACCACAGTCTATAAACACACGCAGCAAGATAAAAATGCCTATAGATTTACATACCTGTGTCCTTAACGCTTGCAACAAATGATTCTTGTGCTCCCGCCACTCCTTCTCCTGCTTGTCGACCATAGAGGACTCACCGGTACCTCCCAGCCAAATTATAGGGGTACTCTCCTTCCCCCTTAGCCCCCCGAGCCGCAAAGTGGCCACACACAAACCAGACAGTAGCCTAGCTTCCCAGCTCGCCTCCAAGGCTGAGCTACCACTCAAGTCAGCTGAGAATCCCCAACTCCTACAAGAAATCAGTCCAGTCTCTAGTCTGGCAGCATGACAATACCAATAGCTCCAAAAAAATCCCCTCCTTTCCCCCTCTCCCCCTCTTTTATCCAGTATCAAACCATAAAATCCTCTTTCTTTTAGGTTTCCCCCCCCTTTTTCCATTTTTATTTTCTTATGTTTCTTTTTATTTTATTTTATTTTATATATATATATATTTTTAAAAAACTCAAGGAGTAAGTGCGCTCAATAATAATTCCCTTTTATTTTTAGATGCGTAACTTTTATTAAAGGTAGAGGTGCTAGGGATTTATAAATTACGGAAAGAGAATCCATTTATCATTTTCATTATTCTAAAAAATTAAGATTAAGGAATACACACAATTTGTTTATAATATATGTATATATATTTTCATTTTATTTTATTTTATTTATAAGCATGCATTCATCATAGTAAATTATCATTATGTAACATCCTGCTCTGGCGCACTTACAAAACTTATTCTTTGAGGACACTTGCTCGCAAGTGATCTGGATTTTTATGATGATAAAACTTTTTTTTCCTTCATTATGATGTGTTACGTT
>SNQJ01S0010097.1:38511-49654 GCA_010110895.2 Picea sitchensis | reverse complement strand
TCCATTGTATGAATGTATTGAGATTATGTGTATGTGAATTTATCCTTTTCTTTGTTCTTAATATTTATATTGTCTTGAATTTCCTTGTGAATACAAAATTAGTGTCATAGATATGATAAGAAATTACTTTTTGTTATGACTATTTCACTATTATGTTAATCCATCACTTGCATATGTGAACTAATTCTTTTGTAGGTAATATACATTTTTTACTCTGCTCATTCTCAGTAGCCTTGTCCTGATTATCATAGGTTAGATTAGTATAGAATTCATTTAGAATAGTTTTAGGTAGAATTAGTTAGATTTAATTTCAGATTTTAATTCATCTAAGAACATCGTCTTCTTAGATTCATATTAGAAAATATTTTAAATTGGAAAACATGCCCACATACTTCTTGGAAATGCTAAACCAAATGAGAGAATGTCTTATTGGGACTTTCGATCATGCATTCTCCCTTAACCTCTTGAGAGACCATTCAGACCTATCAACACGGTGCTCTACATTGACTTGGGTAAATCCAATGGTAGATTCCACAGATTTCAAAATTTTGGAAATTACCATTAATTTTCATTTCCTCTCAATGGTGAAAACATGCCTCCTTGGGACATAAGTGGCCAAGTAAATTATTTATTACCTTCCCATTTTCATTTTCATCCAATCAAAATTTGAATTTAGCTTGAAATTTTCATTTTTTTCCAAAACAAATTCCAACTTTGCGCAATGCGCCTTAACTCTTCAAGTCGCCTCAAAGTGATTCATATTATGATAAATTCAAAATGAGAATCTCCACCTGTGTGTCTCATATATATGTACACACTCGTACTATTCAAGAAATATAATTGCAATAAATTATAAAATCAAAGTGGTGCCTCCTTCAAAAAACCTCGTAAGTGGTACAAAATTGGATTTGATCGATACCGATAGATTTCAATTCATTAATCACACCACTAGCTTAACGATTTATAAAATTTAACATAGTGGTGCACCCAGTTTAACCAACCACAAATGAGCATACACGAAACATAAATCACTGGTGTGTCAATGTTCAAAATCACTTCCATACTTTATAATTAAAAATGCAAGAACCAAATAAATTACACCTGTGTCATTGAACATTATGCACCAGTGTGAATCACTATCATTAGGCACACCATCTTAAGGTAATTAAAATAAAAATTTCCCAACCAATTCTTATTGTTACAGTGCATCACGTGCTTTCAAACTCTTAAAAAAGCACCATGGCTAACCTTCATTCCTAAGATGCCCTGTTTCTGGTGCTCTACACCTATTAGTACAATATTCAACCTTGTCATTGATATGAGGGTTTCTCGAGGTTATAATTTCAAGACTAGACTAGACATATATAAAGGGAGAGAGTATAGAGGTTCTAAACATAAAGGGAAGAGTTTATCTTGGGTAAACAATGAAGGAAATGGAGAACATTTCATGCCCTAAACACTTAAAGTAATATCTAGGCTCTTAGGCGATTATTGAGACACAAAGAAGGGTCTATATTAGCTCCTAAACCTCAATAAGTTGACAAAGGGAGTTTGTCACAAGAGCGCAGGCCAAGAAACCAAGTGATAACATATCTACAAGGCCTGACCATCAAACAACTACAGTGGAGGTATATCAACAGATGACAATCAATGTTGTGTCATGTAATACCCTTAGGCCAAACCCCAATTGAAATGTAATTACAATAATTCACATAGGCTGGTGAGCTAGAAAATTTTTGGGCCAGTGAGGCTATTTTGTATTATGTAATTCCACTCTAAATTTAATGAAAAAATTCACTGCTACAGACCATCCTGACAAGAAGAGTTTGGGGGATAAAATGCACTATATGAGAAAGGGAGGCCTAAAGTTCTAGGAATACAACTAAGCCATGGGGATTAAACCAAGGAAATACTAATAAAATATTTCTAACAAAGGAAAAAATGCATGAATATGATTTTTTTCCTAAGTGTTTGGAAAAGGGGAAATGAACCACCAAGTGGATTCAAAAAAGAGTTCAGGAGACAAAAAGTGTTAACCCAAGTGCATGCAAATAAAATAGAAAACCATAGTTCATTTTCCTCATTCATTCATTCATTTGATCATGTTGTCGTGTTGCCCATCATTCATACCATATCCTTGTTGTTTTTGTACATGCTTGTTGCTATCTCCATTTTGTGTAAGGACACTTGAAGGGGAATTTTCCGAGAATTAAGCTAAAGAAGTAGGTCATCATTCCTATGTGAACTCTCTCTAGGTAAGAGAATTGCTGGGAAAATTGATTCCCAAAGGTTACAATATGTAGTAACAAAACTTCAAAATTTCTTGTATGGCTTGTTGCTGAAGCCTAAAAGGGAAGTAGTCCACAAAAGGGTCACACTTCTTGGTTGGGACAAGCATGTGGGGAATTTAGAGACTGTAGGCTGGATGTTAAAACTGACACCTAAAATAAAATATCATTGTTTCTGAGAGACCTTACATGGATAAGATTTCGTTTCCCAAGTTGATTTTAAGCCCCAACTCAGGGATCACGTATTGTCAATCTATGGGTAGTAGAGTCAAAGGCTGGGATACAATTTGGAGGTCTGCATGCAGTTGGTGGTTATTTGTATTAGATAAGTGTCCATCATGTGTTTGTTTAATTTACTGTCGGAATGAATACAAATAATCGTTTGTTGGTTATTTATTGTGCTATTCACATTTAAGTATGTTTTTGTTCTAATTGCATAGGACTATAATTATGTGTACATACTAATATTGTGTGTCATATAATCATTTTTGTTGCTATAATTTTTATAAGTAAACAAGAATTACACATTAATTTGATGGGTTTCCATGAATATGTTGCTTGAGTACCATGTAGTGCCTTGCAGGACTCATGTACATAGGAAATGATATTAAATAAATAAAATGAGAATATAAGTAATTATACTTCAGACTATGTTAGCTGGTATTATTTATTTTCTTGTTCATATGTAGAGATTTCCTTTGAATTTGTTATTAACATAGATGGAAATCAGAGTTTATCTTAGGAAACATGGTTGGATATGCCCTTGACTAGGTTTGGGATGGTTCATAGGGAGAGAATCACTACTCATGCGACGACGAGATTCATCTTAGTTTTTTTAGGGAGGAATTACAAACTTTTGGTAAGCCTAGCAACCATAGAAATGAGGTAGAAAATGCCATATTTATCTAAGTATTGAAGCTAAATTCTAAGTATAAGGGAATCCATGTTTTTGCTTCCTAGAAATACCTACAACCATCGATATTGAAACAATGAATTAATCCTGGTTGTTGGTCGGGGTTCCTCACGTATGAGAGATTTCAAAGGATGGGTCATTTATATCCTTCGGATTGTTCCATCGATGAATTATAATTGTTGGATCAATTCCCATGTGAATTAACCAATGAATCCAGGATTAAATGTTGATCATTGATAAAATAAGGATAAAAGATCCCCATTGATAGTTCACCCTTAAAGTTCTCAAGATTTAGCATAAAGGAAATCCCCATGGGTGGTACCTTAAATACCAAAAAAGGAAACACAGAGGTGATTAAAGGAACATCGCAATCCTTGGAAGTGGTTTTTGAACCACACTCGACACCCACGCTACACTAAATGGGAATATTTCTTGATGAAGGTGGTAATGTAAGGTAGTTGAATGCCAAAATATTTAAAGTGGGAATGTCAAAATCATCAATCGGAGTAGTGTTTAGAGCTCAATACTTAAATGATATCAATCGTTGTTCAGTGTGAAAACCATTAGACATGATCGAGAGGAGGGGTGAGGTCATGTTGATGTCACATTGACGGAAAGAGACTACATGTACAAGGAATACACATGGTGGCCTATACTTGTTTGAGGTAATAATGGATGGGTCCTTGTTGAGTTTAAGCCCTTGGAAAGGTGTTGTTATCAATGACTGTTAGATCGTAAGGAGGAGTGATCATGGCCATTGGATCTAGTCATTGGTAATTTAGAGAAAAGTCTGTTGAAAAGCATTTGCTCAAAGTTCACTTTCATAGGGAATTCTCGAGTGGTCATAGAAACATTCCAAAGGAGGAACTCCGGGGAGTAATCCTGGCCATTAATCATAGCCCAACTGAAAGATAATCCTAATCATAGATCTTGGTGGGTCTCACTTGGACGAGACCAAGAGGAAGGTGACATCATGCTAATAGGTATGATGTCGTCCATCCAATATGTAAAGGACATGTGTCAGCACCAAGAAGGATGTGCCAGTGGTGAAAAATGGCATGTATGCCATGTTAGTCCACATGGAGAGTCCATATGTCAAGAAACTATTGTTCTGTGTGGTAACATATTATGGAACTTTGGGGGTGAAATGTGACATGGCATGAGTGTCATGTGTCAATCTAGGTGGCGTATTTGGGTAGGACCATGTGTCCTAAGAACCAAATCGGATGCCAACTAGAAATATGCGTAAGCGAGGCTAGGAATCTGAGAGATTGTCGAGGTGATTTTTAAGAGTTTGGACAGGATGAATGTCAATTGTTGATTAACATGGACCCCCACGGGGGTTTGTTCGAAGATAGAAGGTAGATCATTATCCCTCATTCTAATTATAACCCTGACATGGCCTGGGCCGTCAATTTTTTGGCCTCTAGGACCGTTATCTTTTTTGGACTAAGTTCATTGCAATGCATGGGAAGCCACTTGTGAATACACTTCAATGGGGTAAGATTAGATGGTAATAAGGATTCTAAATAGATCATAGCCATTAATATAATAGGCCAATCATACAATAATCGAGGATATAGGTGGAAGGTCCCACATCAGTTTCCACATCTACACCAAGTCAAGTGACATGTTTACCAAGGTGCTGCAATATTTTAGATATAATATAATATGCATAACAAAAATATTTAGCAAGAAATGGAAGAAAAACAATGATATATCTAGAACAATACCAAGATAATACTAGAATAACACCATAAATAACACCTTTATTAATGATAGAAATGTTCACTTGCCTCTTCGAGGGGAAAACCTCCAATAGAGAAAATCTCTATTACAATAATATCCAATACAAAAATATCCAATTCCTCCTACTCTTATTTATACTAATTCTATCTTTTAAGGAAACTTTTATAGGAAGATATTTCTAGAAGCATAAACTTCTATTAGGTCTTCTTACATTGAATTATTCTCCTTTATTTATTAGACCTTATTAACTAATTTCGTCCTTTATTACATAGAAAACATATCCTACTAACTAATGACCCATGGAAAGGGGTTAGTACCAGATCCTAAAATGCCCTCTCCATTCAAAAGAAACCTTCTCCTCAAGGCTGCAAGTGTGAAAACTGATGGAGTATAGCCGTTGATTCCCAGTTCACATCCTCTAGTGATGTGTCCTTCCACTAGATCAACACTTCTTTGATAGTTATACCACACAACTGATGTTCAATGATTAAGGACTACATCTAGTTGGATCCAAAGGGATCCCATGTCATATGATTCTAGAAGGATGGTTTGGACCCTGCAATTCTATCCCACCACTTTCCTCATATAGGAAACGTGGAACAGTAGATGGATTTTGGAAGTAGACGGAAGGGCCAATTTGTAGGTCACTAAACCAATATGCTTGATGATCTGGTAGGGCACATAAAACTTGGGTGCCAACTTATGATGTCCCTAGGATTTGAGAGTTGTTTTCTTATAAGGTTGGAGCCTAAGAAACACCTGATATCCTTTCTGAAAAAACCTTTTTGAACGATGTTGTTCCTCCCGATGCTTCATATGATTTTAGTCCATGTGGATATTATCCTTCCGAGTCGAGAGGGTGGTTGTGTGACCTTGCAAAATTGTATCAATATATTGGACCTTTGATGTGCCTAGAAGATAGGAAGTGATTGTAGGTGGGCACTGGACATATAGTACTTCATATGGCATCATTTTAGTGGTTGTATGATAGGAATTATTGTACCACCATTCTTCTAAGGGGAGCCATTGTACCCACTGGTGTTTTTTTTCAAAAGAAAAACAACACAAGTAGGTTTCCAAACATTTGTTGACCACTTCCATTTGGCTATCATACTGGGGATGATAGGTTGTGCTCATGTTCAATTGGGTGCCCTACCATTTAAAAAAATCTTTCCAAAATGTGTTTTTGAAAGTGGGGTCAAAATCATATACAATAGAAGTGGGCATGCCATGTAACTTGAAAATATGATTAAGGAAAACTTTTTCTACTAGTGATGACGTGAAAGGGTGGGGTTAGGAAAAAAAATGAGAATATTTAGAGAGGCGATCAACCACCACCATGATGACCAAATTGTTTCTAGATTTAGGAAGGCCCACTGTAAAATCCATGGATATTTTTGTCTATATAGAAGTTGGAAAGGGTAGGTGTTGTAGGGATCCTGAAGACTCGATAGTTTCACCTTTATTACATTGGCACAGTTCACATTCTGTGACAAAATGGAGGATATCCTTCCTCATGCCTTCCCCAAAAAAATAACGATGGGAACAAGCATATGTATTTTGGAAGCCTTAGTGACCCACAATTACTGAAGATTGCAACTCATTTAAGAGCCTCGACTTGAGTGCTCAAGAGGGTGAGAGAACCATGCGATCCTTATATCTGATAATATTGTCTTGACAAGTGTATCCAATGGGAGGATTAGGGTCCTCCTAAAGGTGCTTAATTAACTTGGAGAGAGTCGAGTGTGTTATCCACTCTTGGTGTACTTCTTCAATCCAATCAAGGACTAGTAAGGATAAGGAAAAGAGGGAGCCTTCTTCCTCATGTTGGTGTGATAATGCATTGGCTACTATATTGTCTTTTCCTTTTTATATATAATTTCATAATCATAACCCATCATTTTGGTCAACCACTTATTTTTTTCTTGGGAGGATAGTCGTTGCTCTAAAAAATATTTCACACTATGGTGATCTGTTTTGATCTAAAAATGATGTCCCAAGATATATGGTCGCCAAGTGTGCACCACATGGAGAATGGACATCATTTCTTTTTCATATGTAGATCTTGCCATATTGTGGCCACTCAATGCTTAGCTAGTAAAGGCTAAAAGTATATCATCTTATGTAATGATTGCACCTATACTAGTGCCAAAAGCATCTGATTCCATCACAAAGGTTTTGTTGAATTGAGGCACTGGTAGGAAAGGAGTAGTGCACATGGCCCTCTTTAATTAAGTGAAGGATTTCTCAATAACATGTATCCTATGGAATGCATTCTTATTAATAAGTTCAGTCAATGTCTTAGAAATTTTTCCATAATGGTGGAAAAAATTCCTGTAATATCCTATGAGACCAAGAAAACCTCTTATGCGCTCTAAAGTCTTGGATCATGACCATTCCTACATATATTGTATATTTTTGCAGTCCACGTTTACCCCTTCTCGACTGACAATGTGTCCCAAGTATTCCACTTCACTGGATCCAAATGAAAATTTTGTCTTTTTGAAAAATAATTGGTTTTCCTACATCAAATGAAGGATTTTGTCCACATGAAGAAGGTGGCTATCCCAACTGTGGTTGTAAATGAGGATGTCATCAAAGAAAACCAAGACAAAATTCCAAAGTTAAGGCTTCAATAATTTATTCATGAGACTTTGGAAGGTGTATGGGGCATTGCAAAGGCCAAAAGGCATGACCAAAAATTCATAATGTCATTCATGAGTTTGGAAAATAGTCTTCAGAATATTTGCCTCTTTCATCCAGATTTGGTGATAGCTTGAGTGAAGGTCTAATTTGGTGAATACACATGCGCCTTGCAGTTCATCCAAAAGATCATCAATGAAAGGAATTGGAAACTTATATTTAATGGTGAATTTATTTAGGGAAAGAAAATTAGGGCACATGTGCYAAGTAMCCTCTTTCTTTAAKACCATCACCACTGGTGAAGAATATGGGTTGGTGCTATGGTGAATTACCACTACCTCCAATAATTCATGTACCATATTTTTGATTTCATTTTTTCTAATAAAATGGATATCTATAGGGACATACATTGGAGAGTTGACTTCCCAGAAGGAGAGGGATGTTATGATCATCCTCACCCCTAGATGGAGGTAAGGAGGTGGAAATMTCAAAGACCTTAGGGTATTGGTCCAAGATGAATTTCACACTAGGAGGAACTACCTGAGAGGAATTTTCAATGAACTATATGGAATTAGATTGAGCAATCACACCATGTTGGCCTTTATTCAACATGTTTTCCATCATATGWGAGATAATAATTTCAGGAGAGCCTGCTTGGGGACCCCAAAGGGTATAAGAGTGAGTGTCTTGGGTGAAGCTCATATATAATTCTTGATAATCCATTTTGATTGTCCCTAGAGTGCGAATCCATTCCACTCCTAAAACAATATCATAACCACACATGGAAATAGATAACATGTGTGTTTTCATATTATAATCACCCATTTTGAGTTTGACATTCTCACAAGGCCCCCCGCACTTCATAGTACCACCATTAGCAATGTGGATTTGAAAATTAGAAATAGGGTGGAGAAAATAATGGATCTCATCAGCAAGGTTGCGATGAATAAAATTATGGGTTCTACCACTATCAATCAACACGAACATCAACCGATGTTTGATGTATCCCTTGAGCTTGAATGTATATGGGGCTGAAATACCTGAGAGGTATTGAAGCAATATGATGGGTTCCTATGGTTCCACATGTTTTACAATTGGAGCTTCTGCATGATCACTTGGTGTAGCCTCATCTGAGTCAGAAGCCTCATCTAATAGGATGTATTTAGAAGGAGATGAAGTGGATGAATCAATATAGAAGAACTTGTTTTCTCTACAATTATGCCATAGTGAATACTTTTCATCACAATAGTAGCAAATTAATTTCTTGCGATTTTCCACCATTTCAGTTGGAGATACTTTTTAGACCTTAAATGTTGTGTCGGAGTTGGGTGAGCCTTGGGGTGAGGATGATTGAGAAATGGAGCCTTCATGGGTGGGTCCTGAATGATGGTCTCATTTTCCTTTCCTAATTGACATACCTACAACAAGGTAGTAGGTTGATGCATGCTCACATGAGCTCACATGGCTTCCTTTAAGCCAGTGATAAAACATTCAAGGTAAAATGCATTAAATAGGCCCTCATTCTAGATATCCAATTGTTCAAATGTCACAATAAAATCTATGACAGATCTAGTTAAGAATAGCTTGGTGAGTCTACCCAAAAAATGTGACTCCCTATCAAAATGGGCACAAACTACATTAATGAATAGGCTCCAAGTGTATACCGAAAATTTCTGTAATGTCGTGGCCCTCTTCTTTTTTCTCCGAAAAAAATAAAATCCGCAAAAATAAAAAATATTTGCCCACAATGTCTGCCAAGGAAAGTGCTCTGATACCACTTGTTAAGAACCCAATACTAAATACAAAAACACCACAACAAATATACAAGAATAATATGCAAAATATTCTCTATTACTATCAAACCCTTGAGGTAGGGAAACACCATACAATGGATCTTGTTACGGAAGGGATCCTCTCCTGTTCACTTGCCTCTTCGAGGGGGCATCCTCCTATTGAGCTACCCCTCCAAATACAATACTTATTTTCATACCTAGGGAGGTAATGTGGGGTACCTAGGGTGGTACCCAATGCGAATGTAGTTATGTGTTATTAGTGGAAGTCATTTAATATATGAGAATGTGGTCATTAAATGTAAGGTGGACTAAGTACACTATATTAATAAAGGCCCACTATGGTAGTTGGATGTAACAAATGTGAGAAGGCTCTCTAGAATGTTCTTAGCTGATGATAGCACTATATAAAGGGGTTCAAGCAATGTAATGGGATATGAAGAGAATTATTGTATTGTGAATGGTAACTCAATAGGAAGATTCCCCCTCGAAGAGACAAGTGAACAGCAGAGGATCCCTTCCATAATAAGATCCATTGTACGATGCTTCCCTACCTCAAGGGTTTGGTAATGATAAAGTGTGGTTTCTTCTATCTTTATCTATGGATCTATTGTGTATTCAATATTTGTGGTGATTATATGTTTAGATCTATTCAGGTTCTTAACAATTAGCATCAGAGCCCTTTCCTTGGCCAAAGAAGGGAAGATTGTTTTTTCTCTTTTTGCAGAATTTTTTCTAGGGAAGAAAAAGAGGGTGGCGCACTTCAAGTTCAGATATGAAGCTTTACGATCTGAATTTGGAAAAACAAATTGGGTATTTGAATTCCTCTCAAAAAAATACCCACCTTCAAAACAACAAATCAGTCGAACGGAGTTCAAGAAGTAAAGTTATGAGCATTTTAATATCAACAGTTTTTCAGGGTTTTTCCGGAAAATGTCGTGATTTTCTATCATAACTTATTGTTCTATTTTTGGGGGTTTTCACAGCAAGATGTATTTTACATGGAAATGTGATGGACCTAGTATTGAAACATTCATTAAAGAAATAAAGTCTACATTGAAAGAGAATTGGAGCCATTGGGTAGATCTCAAATTGCAAGGTGATGCTACCATTTGGTGGAAATCACTTGATTATAAGGAGATGATGACAATTTCAATGGAGAACTTGAAAAAATATTGTTATACAAGTGGTGTCATGGAAAAAATAAGGATAAAAATAGAACCAAGAGTTTACTTTCATGTGACAAATCTATATTATAGGTTCGTGGTTATATTCATAAATAAAATATCATTGTTTCTATTAACCCTAGTTACATGCATAATTTTATCAATGTTCAGTTGGTTAATAGATTGCAAATTCTAGTAAATAATATTCAAAGCACACAGGTTGAGGGTGAAAATGTTCAAAATTTTAAAGATTTGAAGATCACCATGGATAAATATGTGTTGTATTCAGATTTTTATGTTATGGATATGGATGAAGTGGATATTGTTTTGGGATATCCTTGGATACAATCAGTGGGTACCATTAATATTAATGTGAAAAAGAAGTTTTTGAAGTTGTGGTACAAAAAAAATAAAATCACATGACATGATGTGTCTCTCAATAAGAAAGATGGGCCCATGGAAGCTAGCAAATAAATTATTGTCAAGTCTGAAGTTGAATCAGAGGCAACGTCTATAGAAGGAGATGAAGAAAAACTACAACAATGACACAATCATGAAGCTAAGGAGATCATTGACTCAAAGGAACAAAGTGTT
>SNQJ01S0010097.1:16409-28965 GCA_010110895.2 Picea sitchensis | reverse complement strand
ACACTACACTAGAATAACAACAAGGGCACAATGATCACTGTAGACAAGTCACTTAGTCTGTGGGCTTCGAATTCTCAATTAACAAAAGTGTTCTCCGTGCATGGCGTGACGGGATAAGTAGGCAACTTGGAAATGGTTCACTTGCAATAGTTATGAGCCTGCATTAACTCTTATTTGATCCATTATGGTGCAGTCTAATGATCTGGTGTCGAGCTATAAATGCTTTTTGATCCATTCAAAGTGGCATTCGAATGGATATATCATCCACAACGGCTATATTTCTTCGTCATGGCGAAGTGCCTTATGTCTCTATTCTGATATCTCAGTGAAGCTCCAATTCTGCAAATTTTCTCTCTGCTAAGTTCCCTTTGGAACCTTCTGCAACCTATCTCTCTTCTTACTTTTCTTCCTATCCTTCTTTCCAGTGAGATTTGTCTCGGTAGTTTGTTTTCCATTCTGATTCTTATCTTCTTTTAACATAGTCACTGTGCGTTGTTGATATTATTTCCTAAGATTCAAGGGTAATACCTTTTCTTTTTCTAGGTTAGATACTTTAGTCTTTCGAGAGTCCTATGATGTTCCTACAACTTCAACATCAAGGTCTCTAGTGTCAAATAACTTTGATCTGTTCTCTTGTTCTTCAATCAATTGTGCGATCCTTCTGGTCATGAAATATTTTAAGTCTTGCTTCTTCTGCCTCAAGGCTTCTTCTTCTTCCTTTCATCTGGCTTGAGCTCTATCAATCCATGGTTTTCCTATTAACATGGTAAATGGGGCACTATGTTCAAAAAACTTAATAATCTCAAAATCTTCCTCTGTCGAAGTTCCATTAATGTTCATAGGTATTTGAGCGAGATTCCCACATAAGTTTACCCACTTTCCTCTGAATAGTCATATTCCTCCTAATGAAGGGATCATAGCAGGCCTCCCTATAGCTTCCCAAGTTATTTATGTCATGATATTCACCTATGTTTCTTCATATAGAACAAAGTCAATGTCGAAGTCTCCTATTCTTGCTTTAATGTGTTATTTTTCTTTAAAGCTCTTTGATAACCTGACATGTAGGTGATCATTCAGGGTTTTGTTTATTTGCAGCAATACTTTCTCTGATTATTTTTGGGGTTCTTGTTGGCCCTTGGTTATGGAAGGAAGAGAATAACAAGGAATAAAAGGGAAAAAGTGAACTTCGCAGAAGACATAGTGACTAATACTCGGTTGAAGTGAGAAAAAGAGCTGAAAAGATGGAGCGAAGCCTGAGAAAGAAAGTTGTTGGACGAGGAGATTGGGGATGACAGATAAGAAATGAATAAGGATCATGGATGACTCAAAAAGAGGAAAAATCCACCATTATATGCTTTGGAGCACCATGCAAGAAGGAAGGAAAGATAGGCTGGTGAAGCCCTGAAAACATGGGTTAAGTTTACCTAGGGTTTTAGACACCTAGGGTTTTGGTATCTAAGGTTTTGGACACTTAGGTTTCGGCCTAAGGATGTCAATGAATGATTGTAATGTATAAATAGAGGTCTAAAGGGCCTAGGTTGGGTTGGTACTTTTTGGTTGATGTGTTATTATTGTTATTGTTGAGTTGGCCGAGAGAAGAGTATCGTGAGAGAGAGAAGTGTTGGGTACAAGAGCCTTCTGTATTGTAAGATCTCCAGCTGGGTGTGAAGATCAAACCTGTAGCTGGGTGCATGAGGAAGGGAGAGAAAGATAGGAGAAGAAAATATATGCTAGCTCAGAGCACAGACAAGAACTGTATGCTTTACATCAATATTATATAGCACAGTTATGTGGATGTAGCCCTAGAGAGAGGGTGAGGCACATATATTTTGTGTTGTGTATGATTGGTATTTTGTATTTGTCCTTCATATACTATTATTGCATTGGTAAGGTAGATTTGATAGATGCATGCATAGTGCACAGAGACCAGGATAAGATCATAGCATTGAAGTTTAGCGGCTTCAACCTTAGTGACAGGAAGGTATACAACATGCTCACCCCACACAAGTATCTGACGAGAAAAAAGGTAAATAACTTGAAGATCATTCCCCAGTTATGGACCATGAACTTCATGCAATCCACACTGCTAAATGTCATGAATATTCCTCACATCGGTAGGCACCAAGAAGTGAACACATGCATCAAGATACTGTTGTCTTTCTACCATGGTGGATATTTGTGGTTGAATTTCCACATCACAGTGATCTGACATTGATCAATTAGATCACAGGGCTAAGAATGCAAGGCCTTGACCCACAAGATTTCTACACTGGAAAAAATGAAGATCATGCCCTGGCACAGAAGATTAAAGAAGCCTACGAAGATATCGTGAAGGGAACACAAGGATACAAGGTAGATTCTATCCAGAGTGGCATAGTGCGCATCACCTGCCAATTGATTGCAGGGAAGTTGGTGTGAAATAATCAACCCACCCAAGTCACGGGGTTCATAGTCAACCTCATAGGGAAGTGCGCAGAAGGAATTCAGATGAATTGGGTGCAATACCTTGTAAGCTAGCTAGAACTAGACTGCAGGGAAGTGCAGAACCAAGGATATGAGTTCCACTTCAGTTGGCTACTCATCTTGATTTCTTTTAATACATGGGAGGTACCAGAAGGTGCGACCTTCCTAGACATCAAGCCCTTTGAACCACTGGCCGCTAAGTTTAGTACACTATGGTACTCCAGTGACATGAATAAACAATGGTAATCAAATGTCGTCTTCCACACCTATTACAACCAGCTAAAGACCGTTATCTAGTCTGAGCCTCGTATAACCACCAACACTCTCCACAAGCTCAGGCCCTTGATGAAATTCATCATATATTGCCATTTGATCTATATCACAACACGCACTAATGAGCACAAACAATAGTTTCATTTATACTACAAGCTAACAGAGGAATACTTAGAAGAGATTACTAAGGAGTGGTTGATGGACCTCCTCATCCCAATAGACCCTGTAGAGCTATCTATTATTGGTAGTCTAGAAGCAGTGCATGATACACCTAGACCGAGCAAGACCAAGAAAAATGAAGAATCTCAAGATGTAAGTAGTACCTCGACAAAGACTGCTTCTATCTCAACTGAGAAAGGAGGTGATGGTGGAGAGATATATGGCACAGAAGTGGAACAGAATAAAGGTGAAGTTACACCACCTAGAGACAAGGAGGACCCCTTGAAGAGAAGGAAGATTTCCCCTCCGAAACCTTCCTTAAGGAAGAAATCAAAAGAAAACATGACCAAATTTGAGACCACGCTCACTTCGTAACACTTTGACTTCATCGTCGCAACACTGAACGATGCTTCATTGGAGATAGAAAAGAAGCAAGAAGCTAAGCAGGATGAGGTGTTTAATAGGATCAAATATGAACTTCAAGGAATGCAACAAGAATTACAGTCTAGCCACGTAGTTCCTGCTGTGCCTCTATGAGAAGAAACATCAAGACTAGGTGATGAGTCATCTCAACTCCACTGCATCGTTGATACAGTCGAAGCTCACCTTTGATGAGCTCAGGAAGAAACTAAACAAGACACCCAGGCTTTAGCATAAGTATAGAAAGACCTTGAGGACCAATGTAGTGTTGCAGAATGGGAGAAGCTTGATCTGCAAGAGAAGTTTGATGAAGAAAAATCCCAACTGCATAAAGAAAAGAAACAGTTTGTCACAGAGAAACTCGAAGTAAAGGAACTATTTCATAGAGCACTTCACTCTATGACAATAATCGAAGTAAAGACTATAGAGTGAGTTCCACAATATGTGGCACAACCTAAAGAAGTAATCCAGTAGCTCCAGCAATGCATAGAAGACTTGGAGCTCTACACTATGCCCAAGACCCCTCAAGATGTAAGAGACCTCAAGGAAGCAACTTCCTGCAACACAGTCGACAGATTAAAAGCTCTTTCCTTGGAGTGAAAGAAACTGAGTAACTGCAGTGCTCAGACCTATGAAATTCTCACTAAGAACCCAGAGTTATAGGCACTGTAGACATAGCTCCAAGAGGTGAAGTAACACATAGATACACTACAGGTGCAATTGAAGGCCATGTTAGCTATAGACAGAATGAAGAGGTCTCACGAAAAATGTACAACTCAACAATAGATGAATATGCTTCAAAGAAAAGTGATGGAAGTCACTCAATGACTTCAACCTGTGAAATATAAGGAATGCCTTTTGTTTGCAAAGGTTGAGATCCAAGGAGTAGAGCTAGAACAACTCGTCATCAAACCAGAACAATGCCTAGAAGGGCCAATGAACGACGCAGTGATCCAGGAGTTCACCAAACAAGAGGCCACATCAAAGCTGTAGGTCAAAGTAGCTCAAGCCAAGATTGAAGCGTTTGAGGCAGAACTGATCAAACTAGAGTGACTCGGGATGAGTCACAGGTGAGTGTTGGGGGCCTGTTGGCCCTTGACCAAGTTTTGGGAATTTATTGGTCATGTTGACCTATTTTGGAACTTTGACAGCCTGTAGAAGGAGGAGCACAAGACAAAGTGAAGATCATGGGATCTCGGCCCCCTTTTGGGCCCCTTTTTGGGTTCTTGGGAATATGTAATGGGAATGGGATATTAGTCCATGGGTTTACCCATGTTTAGGCCTATTTTTTATGTATATATAAATGTCTAGGCCATATAGAGGAAAAGGAGGGGGGGGAATGATATATCTATGTGATGTAGGCTAAGTTCCAAGAGTTGGATCTGTGTGATCAAGGCTTTGTGCATTCTATGTAAGACTTGTAGAGCTGAGTGCAAGTCCTTGTCCAATACAATAGGAGGCTTAGTGTTGTAACACAAGGAAGAATTATCTAGCGAGCTGCACAGATATTCTATCCCATGTGGAGTAAGGGTTTTGAGGATTTGTACTTGTAACAGATTGACCAAAGACAATAAAGAAGAAGAGTTGGTGTATGTATCCCTAGGGTGGGGGTGAACCACGTAAACACTATGTTGTCTTTCTTTGTGCTTGTCTTAACATGTTTATGTCTTCTTTTGCTAAGTGCTTGAGATGATTAGATAGATCTGCTTATTCTTAGTGATAATGATAGGTAGAATGATAGATCTGATATACATGATTATGCTCAATGCTTGATCCACCAGATCTGACCTATTTACTTATGATAAGTTCTTAAATACATAAGATCAATTTTAATGCTGTGAAGTTCTGCCTTGTAATCGAAGTGGTGATTGACTGTATATTGAGGAACTGACGGTGCTAAGTGTTTTATTGAGTAGTAAAATCACATATCTTTGTCCCAGCTAAGGTTGTAGACACTTGAGTCCTGCAACCACCCCTGCCTCTACCTTGGGTGATACTTCATCTGCTTCACAGGTGTTGCCGAAAGAGCTAGTAGTTAGGGTTTTGTTGGTGCGTTGTCGTAGCGTTGAACCTTGGGTATGCCCCTGTGCCAACAATGAATTCCAAGTACAACCAATATGCATTTTGGATTGGAAAATTGAGCAACTCCAGAATCAAGTAAAAAATATGGTAAAGGTTCAATGGACCAGGTATGGTCCTAAAGAAGCAACTTCAGAACATGAGGATGCTATGTCAGCATATTACCCGCATCGTTCTGAAAAATTTTGAACTTTTGATTCTATATGTGTATATATTGCAGTGAGGACAATGCTTAAATAAGGGGTATGGGAATGTAGTACCCATAGGATGAACCCCAATTTAAATATAATTACAGTTGTGCACATAGGCTAGTGAGCCAGGAACTTTTTGGGCGAATGTGCCTATTTTGTATTATGTAATTTCACTCCGAAATTAATGAAAATCGTCATTTTTGTAGACCATCATGACAAGAAGTGTTTGGGGCAATAAAATACATTAGATGGGAAAAGGGGGGATAAGGCTCTAGGAAGAGAGCTAAGCCAAGGGTCTTAAGCCAAGGAAATATTAATAAAATATTCCTAAAAAAGGCAAAAAGGCATGAATATGATTTGTTTCCTAAGTCTTTGGAAAAGGGGAAATGAACCACAAAGTGGTTTTGAAAACATAGTTCAGGAGATGACAAGTGTTGATGCATGCAAATAAAATAGAAAACCATAGTGCATTTTCATCATTCATTCAATCACTTTATCATGTTTTCCAACTCTCCATCATTCGTACCATCTCCATGTTGTTACTGTACATGATTGTTTCTATCTCCATTTTTCTTAAGGATGCTTGACGGGAAATTTGATTGGAATTAATATAAATAAGAGGGTTTTTAGGCCCATGTGAATTCTCTCCAGGTAAGAGAATTGCTAGGAATTTGATTCCCAAGGTGACAAGATACAATTATAGAACTTAGAGATTTTATTTTTGGATTGTTGTTGAAGCCTGGAAGGGAAGTGGGGTAGTCCAAGGGGCACACTTCCTCAGTGGGACAAGCATGTGGGGAAATTAGATATTGTAGGAAGTTTGTTAAACTTGGCACCTGAAATGAAATATTGCTACTGCTGAGAGACCTTACCTAGATAGGATTTCCTTTCCCAAGTGGATTTTAAGCCTCATCTTGGGGGTGATTTGTTGTGAGTTTGTGGGAAGTAGAGTCTATGGTTGGGAATAAATTTATAGGTTTGCATGAAGTTGGTGGCTATTTGTATCATATAAGTGTCCATCATGTGTTTTTTTAATTTATTGTTTGAATGAATATATATAATCCTGTGTTGGTTATATATTCATCCCAACTATGAGAAGTGACTGACTGAAGGTTTTGAAGAGGGAGGCCCTGAAGGGTACCTTCCACGATAGAGGATTTGATATAACATCATAGGCCTTCTTCCATGATGAAAAAGAGAAAATGGGATAAAGGGTCCCCTTGAAGGATACCTATCGAAGGAGAGAAAGTTTGAGAGGGAACTTCATTAACTAGAATAGAAAAGAAGGTAGAGGTAGTGAGTTTAATTATCCAATTTATCCAATCCTTATTGAATCCAAAGGCTGAAAGGAGGGAGATCATCTACTAGAAACTGAGTCGATCAAAATATTTTGAGCGATCCAATTTAATGAGCATACATGGGGTATGAGTTTATTTGAGCCAATGGATCACCTCAAGTACCAAAATGATTTTGTCCATAATTTGGCGCCCTTAGACATACCTTGACTGCTCCTTGGAGATGATGAAAGGAATAATGGGATTGAGCCAGAGATAAATAATTTTGGTGATAATCTTGTATATTACATTGCAGAGTGCAATGGGACTAAATTGCTTCATATGAGTGACTTGATATTCCTTTGGGATGAGAGTGAGGAAGGTGGCATTGAGAGAAGAGAGGACTTGTCTTGAAGTTTAGGATTCTTCTACCAGTTTCCATACCTCTTCTCTAATCATTGGCCAATATTATTGAAAGAAATATGTTGTGAATTTATCGGGACCTGGTGCCTTTCCCAAAGGAATTTCCTTGATGTCCTGATCCCTTATTCTTATGTGATTGATCTCATTAAATCTTGGTTCTATTCAAGCATGATGAGGGACAATATACGTTGAGTCACTCTATTAATGGATGAGGTTATGTCAATTGTTGGATCTAATAAGAGTTCTTTTTAGTAGTTTACCATTTCAGTTTCTAATCCCTCATGGTCAAGGATTGGGTTTCTCTGAACATCTTCAAGCTTTGTGATGTGATTAATGTAGTATCAGTGCACCATAGAGTGATGAAAAAATTTGGTATTCATTTCCCCTTCTTTAATTCATTGTACTCTGGATTTCTGTTTCCAGAGTATTTTCTCCTTTTTTTTTTGTTCCTCGAGTTAATGTTTAAGTATTTCTTCTTCCAAACTTAGAGCATTTATGCACCCCTACAAAATAGTTTCCTCTTGTATATCTTCGAAGCGTTTCTCCGATGTTCTTTGATCTTGAAATATGTTCCCAAAAACATTCTTATTACATACTCGAAGATGCATCTTGAAATTCTTTAGTCTTTGTTGAAATCTATACATTAGTGAGCCATGTGATATCTTAGCCTTTTCCCACCAAGTTTGGGAGATTTCTTGGAAGTCTCGATGATTTAACCATAATTTTTCAAAATAGAAAGGCTTACATTTAGGTGTGTATATTGTATCTATCCATGGTTGAAATGGCCAGTGATTCGAGCCCAATTTTGAGAGGATGTTTTCTTCTATCACTGGTCCCTCAAGAATCATAGTTTCTGAGATAAGAAAGTGGCCCAGTCTGCAAGCAATATTATGGGGGATGGATCTTCTGTTGGACTAGGTGAAGGTACCATTTGTGGTTTCTCTGTCAATTAAATTGAGTTGATCAATGAGTTCTTAGATCTTACCACTGTCTTTCTCCAGTCATTTTGTTCCTCCTCTCTTTTCTTCTAGTGTGAGGATGATATTTAATTCTCCTCCTATAATCCAACACTTTTGACCTATCAACCTACCCAGGAAGAAGATACTGTGCATAAATCAATCTTTTTCATGAATACCTTGGGGTCCATAAGAATTTGTGAGGATTCCTTCCTTACTGTATCCCAGAGCGCGGTAATGCATAGAGGGAGTCCCTACTATGGAGAATGGTTGATCTATGATGATTGTAAATGGGTTCTATAAGATAGCTAATCCTCCCTTTGCACCATTGGAATCATTGAAGATGAATTTACAGTGTCTCAAACATCTCTTAAATATTTATTTCATTGCTTCTCTGACACATTTTGTTTCTTGTAGAAGGAGAATGTATGGATCCTATGCGAGTATGTTGTTACGCAAAATTCTCTTTTTGGATATTTTGTTTAGTCCTATAATATTCCATGTGACTATATTCATCATAAAGAGTTTGGTGGTGGAAATAAGAAACCCTCAGTGAGACATTGATTCTGGCCCGAGTTGATCATAAAATTGCCTACTTATTTCATCAATTGGTGTGTTGATTTTTGTCCCCTCATTTTTCCTTCTCAAGGTGTATGCTTGGGATATGGTCCTGTGTTGGATGTATGGGTTGACTCGGTTTCTACCTTAGGTTTCCAATAAAACCCTAAAAACCATCTACCCTTCTATAGACCAGAAGTCAACACTGCACACATAGTGCACACTAAAGTCTCACCCGAGATGGATTATGGGTGACTGCAGGACCCAAATGTCTGCAATCATGGAATGGATGGTGCTCATGGGGATGTTAGAAATGAATTCTAATTCATATATAACATTCTACCATGCCATCATTCATTCATTAATATTCATTCTATAGTAAAATAATATAACAGATCTAGTGCACATTGTAAATTAACTCTAACATATTCATTTATTCATCCATTCATTCATCATAAAATATATAAGATCATAATTCCACACATTAGCACAATATTTTTCCATGGATCACCCCCACCTAGGATACATCCACAAATATTTGACATTTTATTCTTCTTTATTCATCCTCATCAAGGTTTTGCATTGTGTGCATTACAATAGGTAAGTGATACTTCGTGAGGCTGACTAGCATTTCCCCAAGATCCATAGCTTATGAACTGACCCTCAGTTACAATACATAAGTCCATAAAATTGACTCAACATGAGATCAACAATCCTCAACCAAAACTAGTAACTGTGACTCAAAACTCATCCAAAAATCTTTATCTCATATATCCCTTAGCTACCTCATACAACATGTATTTATACCACAAAAGTGGGTTAAACCCATTACATCATGACCAAAACCCTTATCCTAAATGGATTAGGTTTGGCCACATTAAAACCTCTTGTCCACGACTAATAAAAAATCCAACCATTTCCTCATCTCATAGTCCTTCTTTCTACCTTTTCCTTTGCATTGCTTTTCCTTATTGCCCGATGCACTGCTTTCCCTGCCTTCTAGAAAATTGCTTTTACTTATTTTCTATCACGCACTCCAACTGTCCTCCAAAATTGTTGTGCATTTCACCAAAAGCGCCTGCTCTAGTAGGGCCCCAACACTCACCCATGGTTCATCCTGAGCCACTCAGGTAGTGTTTTCATATGTTATTGACTTCTCCAATGCTTGAAATCTGCCTGAAATCTCTTCAGCTCGATCCTTCACCTATGCTCTCTTCTCTGCAAAACTATCCACAATATGTGTAGTGATGTGGTCCTTCATCAGTTATTCAGTATCCACCCTAAGGTTTTCCATCTATCCCTTAGCTAAATCAACCTTTGTCATCATATTCTCTACACCTTGCTGCAATGGATACAACTGAGTCTGCCTTAGTTTCTTTTCTACATGTACATTTTTTAGCTATGATTGCAAGTGCTTTAACTCTTTCACTATCCTCAACCTCTCTTGTACGTTCATTTCCTTCTTATTTTGCTTCAAATCCCACATGACTGTGTTGACTCATTCTTACTTTTGTTTTAATTCTCGAAACTTTTTGTCCTCCTACAGACTTGTCCATAGATGCACACTTCTTTCGTATAACTCTATAACTTCCTTGATACTCTACGCCATGCTCTCCATGTGCCCTGCCACCTCTTTATCTCTCTATGATATAACTTCTGGTGGTGTGCTTGGATTTAAGAGTGCCATCAAGTCTGTGATATGGCTCTTATAGTTCTCCATGGCTTGTGATATCTTTCCAATATTCTCCTCTATCTGTAAATGTTCCCCTTCTCACACATTTTCTAGAATTGACCTGAAGACTTCTTCTACGTGTTTCTCTATCTAGCCAATGTGTTGATTTTCTTCCTCCTTCTCAACATGCACCACGTGGAATGTGATATTCAATCTGTTTCTTACTTCCTTAACTAACTGTAGATCCTTTGCATCTGTGTGTGCTCTTGATTGGATCTCTTGTGTGACACTAACATAAATTTTATACGATTATTTGGTTGGGACCTTGGCCAATGACAAGTCCAAGTGGTATATTTTCTTCAGTTGTTTATACATTGTCTCCTCATCCATTTGCAACATGTCCTTTGTAACAAATTTGTTTTCACTCCCTGATGATATAATCTAGACTGTTTCCTATGATGGAATTATCTCTTCTTGAGAATTATGTTGTGGCTATGCCTTTTCCTTCTGCTATGCTGCATTTAGTTGTAGTTTTTCCAAAGTCTCCTTAACTTTTGATAACTTATTTATGATTTCTTCCCTTTTATTTTCTGCATCATACCACGCCTTTTCTATGCGGTCTTGTACTTTCTCAACAACAAGATCTGCATCATCCTCTAACAATGTTAACTCTGGGACACTCTTGTGTTCCTTCATCTTCTTTATATGACATGTTTCTTGTAGAACCATCCTCTTCATAGGTAGAGTGACTATCTACTATGTTACTTATATGTTTGGTACATCACCTCATCTGAGCTCCTCCTGCGTGGGGACATCCTTATCCTTATGTATTCCTCCATTGGTCACTTTGGTGTGATCCTTCTCTTGCGCTGATGGATTTGCAGTATTATTATGTTGTATTGGTTTCCTCACTGTCACGGTCCCTCGAATATCCTTTGTGTGCTCTGCAACCTTCCTGGTCTTTGTTGCTGGACTACTAGATTTTTGCAACATGCCAAATTTTATTGGTTGATTTCCTTTTTGTCCCTTATTTGAAACCATTGGTACTTTCCATTCATATATCTAGTATTTCATGGCCCATTGGACTTCCTCTCCAGTGATGCAATAGCTCATCTGCAACCAATTCTTCTTTGGATCTCTTTTTTCCTGAATCCACACATTGTGTCTTGACACCTAAAAATTAGTTGTGTGTTTATGTTCCTCCACCACTTTTGGTGGAATCCTCCATGTGTCAACAACCTTTTCTTATATTTCCTCAAAATACATCACAAATGTACTATAATTATATTTCCTTGTCTTTGCATCAGATGTGTGCCCAAAATTTGTGTACTATGTTGCGCGACACTTTCCAATCCTTTGGAAAAATAAAATATACTTGGGGTGTCCCCAACCCACCAAATCTATCAATATAAGCATCCATGAATAGTGGAATTATGTCCCTAAATATTGTGCATCTTGACATTCATCTAAAAATATGTTCAATAAATATGGCACCCAACTTAATAAGCTTCCTTTCACGCACTACGTTATTGTTTCTATGACACCTGCTGGTGCTTCTTATTTGCAACACTTCCTCAAAAAATTTCATTCCATTAATTGAGTTTCTAATATTTTCGTAGGTTCGCTTATCCTGTTGATTATTAAACCTCTTGCTCCCCTATGAGTGCTAAAATTCTTCTTCATTTCTTCTGCCAAAGCCTTCTCCTTAGTTTTGTTTAATGAGTATTGTTCAGGTTTATCTCCATTTGTTGGAAAACATGTAATTTCTGCAATCAAATCCACATCAATTAACATTGGTGTATCCATCCAAATAACACCTCCATGTACCAAGTCCAGTAATTGCATGATGCATTTATTAACATCGTTAACGGGCCTTCCAAAATGTGGAATTTTTTTAATCCCTAATATTGGCTCATTACCACTTAATTGGGGCATATTACATTAGTAATATTATTTTATTTATGTCATCTTTATTCCATTAGTTGTAATTATACCTCCTAGTCTCCTATATATACCAAGGAGACATTTTCATTTGGAATCATCTTGTACTTGAACATTTATGTGGGGTAAAAGGAGGTTGCCCCCTTG
>SNQJ01S0010097.1:0-16359 GCA_010110895.2 Picea sitchensis | reverse complement strand
AGTCTCCTATATATACCAAGGAGACATTTTCATTTGGAATCATCTTGTACTTGAACATTTATGTGGGGTAAAAGGAGGTTGCCCCCTTGAAGAGGCTTATTATCTGAAATTATCTCTTTTTCAAGGTGTTGAGTACTTATTCTAAGTTTTTTCTATGCTATATTGATATTTGGCTCTTAACATATGGTATCAAAGCTCAAGGTCTTGGGGTTTCTTTGCTACATTTGAGACACCATGTAATTTTCACTATAACTATTTTTATACAATGATTCAGAAGGAATGGCTTGGAGGATATTTATTAGACAGATCAAGGTGCGTTGGGTTAAAATTTCATCTCCTGAGTCCTTATACTTTCGTATATACAAACTTTGTAATATAGGGTTATGGAATCATCCTGAATTGAGTCATTACATAATTTTCGATAGAAATTGTTTTCTATAATGTTTCAGACCCTAAAGTCCTGAGGATATTCTAAGAAATTATTAAGGTATCGGTGGTAGAAATTGTAGCTTTTGGGTCATCTTACATTTGTAGATACACCCTGTGGAAGATAGGGTATCTGACTAGTCCTATTAAATAGTCTCAAGAAGGTGTTCCGGGTAAAAAAATCATAAATTCTTCCTAGAGTATCCCAATTGAGTGAGACCAATTGCATTGGATAGTGGACAACCCTTAGTAGTTATGTTACGAGTTTCATAATTTTATATCAATTATTTTATGCGGAGCACACTATACAAGTGAGATCTTCTGGAAACGCCAAAAATCAATAAGTTGCAGGGAAGTTACCATAAATTCTACTTGGCACATCCAATTTTTATCAGACCTATGACATTGAAGAGAAGAAATATCAGAGACCTACAAAAAATAAAATTTCATACCTAGAAGGGTTGAAATTTTGGAGATACAATAAAACAAAGATTGTCTAGCAGAACCACCTCAAAATCAAGGTTTAAAGTGATACTTGGCCAACATGCCACCAAAAAAGGGAACTTCTACACCAAATAAGCCTCCAAACAATCCTACTTGGACTCTTGATGAAAGTGAAGAAATGCGTAGGGACATAAATGATTTACAAAAGAGGACAACAAGCAAAGATGAACTACAAGAGATGATGGATTCAATGGAAGCTAAGTTGGATACTAAGATGGATGGTTTAAAAGGGGAGATCATGGAAGGATTGAAAATTTTCCTAATAGAGAGGACACCTGAAAGTGAAAATGTATCCCATGAAATTCATGATGAGGACACAAGGAAGGTGAATCGATAATGGAGAAAATCCATCTTTGGGTTGAAGACCAACCACGTTCCTAAGATCGATATGAGGAAGTTTGATGGCAAGGACCCAATCACATGGATACTTCAGATGGAGAAATTATTTGATCTACATAGTGTGCCACATACACAAAAGGTACGAATTGCTTCTTTATATTTAGAATCCAATAAATTTGTATGGTATCTATGGCTTTGTTCTYGCAAATCACTCGTCACTTGGACAATTTTAATGGAAGAAATGATAGCACACTATGAGGATTGTTAGGTGTTTTATATGTACWAAAAAAGACACTAAACTACCCTCAATTAAATTGTCAACCCGAGGTAAGTAAACTTAGAGTTGTAGCAAAATATATGCCAAAGGTAGAAGGTTGGTAGGAGTGTAGATTAACTAAGGAAAGAATCTATCTAAGGCTAATCTACTCAAACAAACCTATCTAATGAGCAAACCCTACTAAGCAACTTGAAACTAGGTAACCTAAGTACTTTTGGGCCAAGGACTAATGGATAGTTCCTAAGAAAGTGAATGACAACTTTATGTAAAGAAAACTATTTCATGACAGTAAGCAAAGGTAAACTACTAAGCATACTAAGAAAATGATGAAAGAAAACTACCTTTAACTTGCCAACCTACAATCAATGAGCAACTACCCTATGAAAGCAATTAAATAAGAAAGAAGCAACTATCTAACCTAAATAAGAAAAAAGAACCTATCTAACCTATTAAAGAAAATAGACAAGCAAGAAAAAACACCTAACTAACCTATTAAAGAAAATAGACAAGGAAGCAAAAGAACCTAACTAACCTATTAAAGAAAATAGACAAGCAAGCAAAAGAATAAAGCAAAAGACAGGTAAGCAAAGATTTCTCATTGAACAACTACCTAGCCTAAGAGGCAAGTGAACTAAATGCCTAATGCAAAACTATTTCTCTTGCATGAAAGGAAGTTTAAATTCTCAATGTAATGAATGAAAGGAAATCTATTCTATTGAAAGAAAGAAAGACTATCAACTAAACTTATGAAAACAAGAAACTATCTCTTCTAATCTACGAAAGCAAGAAACTATCTTTAATCTATGAAACACTTAAATGTAATGCTGGTGGTTGAGTAAATGCATTTGGTGGTGACAGATGATATCTCGATGACACTTGACAACAAAGGACAGATCTAATGGTATAAGCTCAATACTAATTTCAATGGCAAAATGAAAGGTGTGAAGTAAACAATCCAATGAAAACTTAGCCATGATAAAAGTAATGTTAAATACCCTACATATTCATGTATAAACCATCAACAACATGATGAGATCATCATTATCTAATTAAAAAATTTCAATTGCATCTTAATCTATGAAAGGAAATTGCGTGAAAGGAAACTATACTATGTCTATTTTAATCATTCAAGCTATGATAAAGAAAATGATTGAAACCAGAAATTAAAAACATGATATTAAAAAGTGAATTGACAATTACATTTAACCAATAACTAAGCAAGTGAAATCTATCTAAAACTGAAGTAAGCAAGCTATGATTCAAAAACTGGAAGCAAATTTATCCATCCATCAATCTTTGTCRGAAGAAACTCAAATTAAAACTATGCTCTATTCTAATTAAAAATTTGTTCTAAGCTTGACTATAAAAATATAAAAGAAAGCACGATTTATCATCTAAATACATGTGGGGTTAGTATAGTGATTGAAATCCTTTTTTAATCTACGAGATTAATGGATGTTAATACATATCATCATTCTAACATGTAAAAGAGAAGCAAATCAATTAAGCTACAACAAATTAATTAACTAAATAAAAATATGCATGCACAACAAATAAAGAAAGAGCAATTAAATTAAGAAATGCAAAGATCAACATGAAGAGAGTTAACATATTGTTGGTGCCCTCCCCAACAAGTCATTGTCACTCTCTAAAATCACACCACGACTTCAGCAGGCCAAATCCACCATAAAAATCCAAAAACACAATTTTGGCACTATTTTGGCAATGTAAAACTAGAAACAGAGAAAAATTGTTTTTCTGGCAATTCTAATGCTTATGGTACTTGGTTAAAAATTTAATGATCATCCTGTTGGTATTTATAAGATTACAACCCAGGTGGTCGACCACATGAGGGTCGAACCATCTCTAAATTTTGCAAATTACATTAAATGCATCCATAACTAACAAAATGGAGGAACCCAATGATCGCCCTCTTTGGACAACTGAAATTGAGTTGTCTTGAGCTTACTAGCTAGAGTGGTCGATGAAAAAAAAAAACCATGTGCTTGATTTGTCCACCATTGGCTGCCAATACCATAACCGCCAACTTGCCTTGCATTTTTGTGCAATACTGGGTGCCGGAATGAGTGCTGGATCAAGTACTCGAACGAGTGTTGGATCAAGTGTCGGAACGAGAGCCAGATCAAGAAACATGGTGTGTTTTTCCCTGTAATAGAATAAAATCATGAATTAACTCTTGGAAACCATAAAATATGATAAATTATACTTGATTGAATCACAAAACATGAATTATATGTACCTCATGCTGATTGTTTCATTTTACCATAAAATTCTTCAAAAAGCTACTTTGAAAGATAAAAAAACGCATATATACGTATGGAAAAAAGTGTATAATAACGTCATGAAGATGAGCATATCTCGGGCTCAACATACCCCCACACCGACGATTTTGCAGGTCCCACTACAAACAAAAAGAAGTCATCCCTTGGAACTGGGCTTGTTGAGGAGGGTCGTCTTTAGAAGCCTCTCCTTCTTGCTGTGTAGGCTTAGCCTTATGCCTCTTATGTTTCTTTAATTGTGCTCTTAAGATGCAGTTAGATTGGGTCATCCCATCGACTAACCGTTGAAAGGAGTTAACTTTTTCCTGAAGGACTGGATTGTCATGATGAAGGTGTGCATCCATTGTCTTCCTCTCTTCTAATTGTTGGAGAAGTTGATGGTTTTCCCTTTCTATATCCTCTATAGTTGGGGAAGAATCAGTGATCTCCGAGGAAGGCTTAGGTCCTTTGAGAGATGTGGTCAATTTATCAAATTTAGGATCAAGAGTGGTCATGGGTGAAGTAGGTGTGATGGGATATTGGAAAGGTGAGGTAGGTTCTGATTTTGTTTTCATTAGTGGCTCTAATCCATTCACAGAGACTTCTCTAGGTTTCTTATGAGGGCTATCAAGGTCGGAGGATACTTGGATAGGATCTGAAGCAGGTGGAGGCTTTTCATAAGGCTTGGTTCTTATGTTCCGGGTACTCTTCTGAAAGGGTCCCTTACCAAATCAGTTGGCTCCTCTCTTGTTTGTGGGAATGATGGGAAAGTCTTGTTGCATTACTTTGTGGGACTTCTTAGGTGTAGGATCAAGAGAAAATGAAGGTATTGGGGTGTCAACAATAGGCTTCTTTTGGTCTTTGTTCTTGGTCTTTTTCCTCGATGAAGAAGTAGGAATATCAACAAGATTTTGGTATTGTTCCGGTAAAGAGGGAGTTTGTGCAAGGGATTTTGTAGTTTTTGGAGAGTGAGGCTTGGATGGAGATATATTTTTTAGGCTAAGTGGCTTTTTTCCAGTCTTAACTGTCAAGTGAGGATTTTCAAACTGGTAGATAAAGGCATCCCAACTTTACCCCTGCTTCTCTAGTTCGGTAAGAACGAAGAGTTTGATCAAACCACGGTGTAAGAGACTATTGTGGGGGTTGGTCACATTTTTCCTCACTTGAGAGGACATTTTTGCCAAGCTTTTGAGAAAATAAAAGGGAAAATTCAAAGGTTTATTGAACAAAAAATGAGCCAGCAATCTAAAGTGACAAGCTTTGAAGGTGGAGTATCTACCTTCACATGTAATTAACCTTGTGATAACGATGAGGGGATTGACCAATTATGGCTTTATCCACTCCTTAGCATACCCTTTCACTCCTAAAATGCTCTCGAATTCGGGCTTAAACACCCTGTTGTAACTTGAGAGCGACAATTGATGATTCTTGAACCACCTATATCCCATTCTTGGAAGTTTTGTTGCAGCAACAATTGACTCTTCTGTGACTGCAAAATTGAGAGACCCTACATGTGTTATCTTACCATCAAAACTAGTTGCAAATTGCATAGAAAGACCATCATCATGGCCTTGCAAACTCGACAGAAATGGCCCCCAGCCAACACGTAAGAACACTTCCCTACGCTGTGCGAATTATGGAATGGAAAACAAGTCTACATAGGAGGATGGGTCATATTGCTTGGGAATTGTGACAGGTTTTTAATTCACCAAGCAAGGGAGAAATTGAGCCACACAGAGACACGAATTGGGCACAGTCTGAGTGCAATTGGAACATAGGGAAAATTTTACCAAGAAAGGGTGAAAACAAGACAAGAAATGGCATGGGTTTAACACAGTTTGAGTGTGATTAGAACAGAGGGTGAATTCGGCAGAGGTTGGGCGTGATTCCTTAACGTAGGGTAGAGAAAATGGAAAGGGTAAATGAAACAATAAAGTGCCTAGCCCGATTTTGGATTCTCTTATGGCAGAGTACATTGCCCACATGTGCGTGCAAGATGTCATGTGTGGGAGATTCGAATTTGATGGCAAGCTTAAGAGCAATGGAGTGGTGCATACTTAGATCAATGTCCAAGTCTTTTGACTTGGACATTTGATCATAACCATATGAAGCATCTTTTAATCAATGCATGCAAAAAATTTAATTAAATGTGATTTAATTCTAGTTCCCTGGAATCTAGGACAATTATTGGTATGCAATGCAATGGTACTTTAAACGACACTTTAAACGACATTGCATCTGGCTCCTCATTCGACACCTCATCTGGTACTTCATCTGGTACCCCTGTGTTAAGTGCATTTTCACCTCTTTTAATGGAAAACCTACAATTTTGAAGTGTTTTTGACAATCATAGTGGTTAATGAGTAGAGGCAGAGTGCTCCATGCTTACTCATTCTTCTTGTATATGACATATAGTGTCAAAACCTATAATGAATGGGTTATAGCAAGTGTCAAAACCTATAATGAATGGGTCGTAATGAATGATAAACTGATAAAGAGTGGTCTGTTAAGCATGAGTTCAGTAATGTATAGCACACAGGAGTTAAACATTTAAAAATAACATGACTATCAATGTAATAACCTGTATCATGGTAATAATACAAAAATTCTTGCAAAGACTCCTTTCTCTAGGAAATGATCATTTTTCAGCTCATGAACCCCTCCCCCACACCTAAGTATTATGACACCTCACAATCAAAATTATAGGAAACTAGTCAGTATCCCCCAATAGTCGAAGATTTATAGTATTTCAAGTGTAAAGATAAAATTTCACAGATTGGTCCGACGAGATAGTTAGGAGATGGCCCCACCTATAGGATAAGATATCCTATATATATATATATAAGAAGAGGTAGGCAAGAGAGTTTCAATATAGTCTTAGAGTCATTTCCCAATGGAAAATTTATGAGATTCATTAACCTTAGCTTAAACACACATACTCCAAGTCATCTTTGTTTGCAATTAATGTCATACATCAGGAAAAGTTTAGATTTATTATTTATTTTTGTCAAATCATCATCCTCGCTAGGTAGAATGCCCCGCTACCAACAATCTTGTTCAGTACTCCGGTGGGTTTACCTATTCATACCATAGGCCGGTACCCATTGCCAACAGACCTATTCAGTATCCTGGTGGGTTAGCCTCTTAAACCCTTAGAGACTGGACCTCCATCCTTTAATATTTTAGTATAAGATTTCTTATGCAAGAAGATGGGGGAACAACTCTGAAATAAATTTGTCTTTCTTTTCTTTTTAATTGGGATGGTATTTATGTTAGAGGATGACTTTCCGTTATATTATTAGTGGTTGTCCTGATGTAAGGGGTACTTAAGAGGACATGGCCTATATAAAGATATGATATAATAAATCTATTTAGTGTGTAGTGGATGGTACCATCAAGAAAGAACAAAAAGGTATCTCTAGGCTCAACTCACTTTCTTCTTTTGTAATTATTGTGATGTTTCCATGACTAACTGTTAATTAGAATTCCTTATTACTCTTTGATAAAGATACTTGACTTACTTACTGAGGTTTCTTGGAAAAATTGTATGAGAAACCTCTAGGCTTGATAGTTATGGTATCACTTCCTTATATAGTGGTGAAGAGTTTCAAGAGCAACTGCTTTAGAATGCCTTAAAAATGATGATTTTTGCAAAAACATGGCCAATTACAGTAACTCACTATTCATTTGATGCTTTAGTAGACACAAGATTCAAGTATAACAATGTTTTGATGAAAGATCCTTGAAACTGTGTACTCCTGGTGCAATAATTACTTATAGAAACCTCTTAGAATTGCGTTATTAACAAAAACTATTTACATATATATAGTAGGAAATATTTAAAAAAAAAAACTTTTAAGAACAAGGGGGGCCTTCCCCATCTACTAAGGCTAATGTGTTGTCAGTTGACATGACCTGTAGAAAATCCTCTTTGGAAATGGGCTTATGATAAAATTTAAGTCGATGTCCATTTACCACAAAGGAGACTTGTCCATCGTCAATTGTTTTAATTTTTATAGCTCCATTGTCATATATAGTGTCTACCTCATAAGGGCCCAACCAACGGGTGGTAAGTTTTCCTTTGAAGGTTCTGAACTGGGAATCAAATAATAGGACCCAATCACCAGGCTGGAAGTGTTTCTTTTTATTAAACTTGTCATGCCACTTGCTCCTCTAGTTTTGGACTAATATTGTCCATTGGATTGCATCTTGCCTGATTTCATCCAACTCATTTAGTTGTAGGGCTCATTGCTTTTGAGCCTCATCCAGGTTCAATCCTAACTCTGTGGAAATATAGAAGGTCCTTACTTGAAATTCTATTGGTAAAAGTACTTGTTTCCCGTACATTAGCTCATAAGGGGTATGTCCAATGGTATTTATCTAGGTAGTTCGGTATGCCCACAAAGACTCTGGGAGCCTTTCAGCCCAATCTCAGTGATGTAACTAAAAAGTCTTGGTCAAGATGGATTCCAAAACTTTATTTGTGGATTCTACCTAACCATTGGCTTGTGGGTGGTATGGACAAGATTTACAATGTTTAATCCCGTATTTCTCTGTTAGCTCTTTCATCATCCTGGAAGTAAATTGAGTGCCTTGGTCAGTAACAATTTCACGAGGGACACCAAAGTGGGTAAAGATGTACTCATAGATGAGTTCGACAATAGACTTCTCTGTGGCCCTAAATATGGATTTTTCCTCTACCCATTTGGTGACATAGTCCGTACAAACCAAAATATAGTTCTTCCTACAGGACATGGATGAAATTGGTCCTACAAAGTCAAGGGCCCATTTTTCGAAGGGTTCTATCATAACTTGGGCATGCAAAAGCATTTCTTCAAATGATGTAGGTCTATTTATCCTTTGGAAACTATCACAACTTCTCACATACTTGGAAGCATATTTGAAAATGCTAGGCCAATAGCAACCTAAATGTAACACCTTATATGTTGTATGTTTGTCAGAGAAATCGCCACCACATGTTCCATCATGACAACTTCGTAGTATTTCAAGTACCTCGTTCTCTTAGACACATCTATGAATAATCAAATCAGGACCTGTGCAAAAAATATCATGACCAACCCAAGAGTAATTAGTACTCTGTGTAACAATTTTTCTCTTTTCATGAGGTGACAAATGAGACAGTAATTTCCTAGTAGCCAAATAGTTTTTCATATCTGCAAACCATGGGGTATTGACAGAGAGGGAAAAGAGGTGCTCATATGGGAAACTATCATATATAGGGATGTTATCATCCTCATTCTTTATTTGGGAAAGAAAGTCAACTACTGCATTACCCTTTCCATGTCGGTCAAGAATAGTAATATTAAATTCTTGCAATAACAAGAGCCACCTAGTCACTTGACCATTAGTTATAGGTTTATTCATGAGGAACCTAATGGCGGAATGATCAATGTGTACAAATACTTCATAACCTGTAATGTAATGACGAAACTTATTAATATCATGAACAACTTCCAAGAACTCTTTCTCAGTGACTATGTAGTTCAACTCAGCAGGGGACAAGTTCTTGCTTATAAAATAAATCGCATAGGACTGTTGGTCTTCTTTCTACCCTAATACCCCTCCTATTGTTGTTTCGGAGGCATCAATGGATATATGAAATGGGAGAGTCCAATTAGGCCCTCTAATAACTGGTGCCACATTCAACTTATCTTTCATGGTTTTGAAGGCAGTTTGACACTGCTCAATCCAAACAAAATCAACATCTTTTATCAATAATCCAAACATAGGTGCAACAATCTTTGTAAAATTTTCAATAAACCACTGGTAATATCCGGCATGTCCAAAAAATCTTCTCACCTCTTTCTGAGTCTTGGGGGGTGGAAGTCTAATAATGACCTCAATATTTCCAGGATCAACTTTTATTCCTTCAGATGAAACATGATGTCCTAGAACCACTCCTTCAGTTAACAACATTTTGCATTTTTCATGACTTAGGGATAGGTTCATTTCCTGGCATCTGATGAGGATCTTTTCTAAGTTTTCTAAGGCTTTGGTAACTATTTCTATAAACTGTGAAGTCATCCATGTAGACCTCCACATAATCATGAATAAGATCGACAAATATCCCTAATACTGCTCATTGAAATGTGGCAGGAGCATTACACAATCCAAATGGTAAGACCCTATAGGCATAGGTGCTGAAAGGACAGGTATAGGTAGTCTTGTCTTGGTCTCCGAGTGCTATAAGAATCTGATTGTACCCATTGTACCCATCTATAAAGGAGAAATACTTATTTCCAGACAAGGTATCTAGAACTTGGTCAATGCAAGGAAGAGGAATGTAGTCTTTCAGAGTGGCCTTGTTGAGTTCCCGAAAATCAACACAGATTCTCCATTTCCTGGTCACTTTCTTTGGAACCACTACAAATGGGGATACCCAATTATTGTCGGAGATGGGATAGATAAATCTGACATTTAACAACTTTTGGATTTACTCCTTGACTATGTCTTTGAGTGTTGGGTTCATCCTTCTCCGGGGTTGCCTAACAAGTGTTACTTCCCCCTGGGTGTATATATGATGGATGCATGTGTCAGGGTGTATACCCTTCATGTCAGTGTATTCTCAGGAAAATGCTCATGTTTGTTCTTTAAGGATATCTACTAACTTTTTCTGTTGGTCTGTATCTAGCCTAGAGTTTATATGTAAAAATTTCCCTGGACTAATCTCATAGGACATAGTATAAGACATGGTAGACTCATCAATTTCGAAAATAAAAGATGTCAAAGAAAAAATAGATGGATCTAATTGTTCTTGAAATTATTCCCCAAACATGTACTCAAATTGGGGAAAATCCTGTGGAAAATCCACACATGTAATAGCATAAATGAATTGCTTTAGCACATTTTCTAATGTATGCTCTTTAAGTGCCGTTGCATGGTCACTAGGCAATATGGGTTATTCCCAATCTTTTTTCTCGTATGGACATTCAAGCCACCATAGATTCTCCATAATAGTTTGAGATCGAGGGTAAATGGTGAGCTTCTGGATAGAGAGACCATTTGAGATGGTCATTTCTCCTTCTCTACAACCAATAAATGCATTGGTCATGGCTAGCCAAGGTCTACCCAAAATAATGGGATGGCCTCGGGTAGGATCCTTTGAATGAATGAAAAGAAAATATACATGGTACTCCCATGAGGCTAAAGTAACCATGAAATCATCTAAAATCCCTTCAGGTATAACCCTAGTCTTATCTACTAATTCCAAAATGGTTGGGGTAGGCCAAACAAGAGGTTGTAACTGTAATTGTTCCAAGGTAGTAGAAGTCATAACATTGATGGCTACCCCTAGTTCTATGAGAGTGTTTCCGATGTAGACCTCCTTAATGGTTATGGTCTCTATGGGGTTTCTTATATTCCCATACTTTGCTAGCTTTGGCTACTCTGATATGTACTCAGAGAGTCCTCCTACCAAATGTATTGTAGGGGGTTCCTTTTGCTTCATACCTGGCTTCTTAATACACAATTATTTGATTACCTTACTATAGATTGGAATGTCTTTAATGGAATGAAGCAGAGGAATCTAGACATAAATATTTTTCAATCCATTCAAAATGTCAAATTTCGATCGGGTGGTAGGTTTCTTGATTACCAATTAGTCTGGATAAGGAGGGACCTTCATAATTTGTGAAGGTTCATTTTGGGAAAGCTTGGGTTCTTGATTCTTTAGGATAATAACATCTTACCTCCTAGTGTCATATGTGGGTTTTTGGGTGGTTTCCTCTTTTTCTTCTTCCTAGATGACTACTGAAGGCCTCTGGGTACCTAGAAATTTTCCCGATCTTAGTTGAATTTCCTGTAATGGAACAAGAGTAATAACATATGTCAAGAAGGCCTGCATCTCAACATTGTTAAGAGGTTGAGGGGGCTTATTATTGGGATTTAGCACTAGTTGTGCCGGTGATAGTGTCGGTTTTGGGGAGCTTGCATTTTGAAATTGGAGCGGTTGTTGTTGTGGGATGGGAGGTAAAGGTGGTGGAACAAAACCTAGAAGAAGCTGCGGAATGTTTGATGAGAACTGAGGATAGGTATGGTTGTACATAGGGATAGGTGGAGCTTGAGGGTTTTCTTGGTTGTGTCCTCCCCTCCATCCTTGAATCCAAGGATGTTGGTACTAAGTAGACCAGTTTTTCCAACCCGGTGAGTTCCACTATTTTTGTTGATAATAGGGTGGAACTTGGCACTATAGATCTGGGTATATGGGTTGATTCCTAGACTGCCATGGTCTCCTAGGTGCATAAGAAGACTCCCCAGGATATCCACTCCTATAAATGTCTAATAAATCGGGAAATGATGGACATTTTTCAGTCACATGGTCTTCTGTATGAAAGCCACAAACTGAAATGTTATATAATGGGCACTCCTTTGAGGAATTCTTCCTCCTGCATCTGGGGCAATATATGCTCATTGTTGCATTTTCCTCCTCCTGTTTCTTTTTGAGTTTAAGGGTATCCAACTGGGAACCTATTGTGCTTAGGATATTTGTCTTGAAGTTTTCTAAAAGGTTCCCTATGTCTACTCTCGTAATACCACCTGAACTAACTGGTTTTAAGCTTCTATTGTAAGGGTCCTCAACATTCTTTCTTGTTTTGGCTCTAATCCTTGAGTAGTTTTTACACATTTCACATATTTCAGCAAATGGTTTATGAGAGATATCACCTAATGCCATCAGGTTAAGAACCTCTAGATATTCTTCTGAAATTCACTTAAGGAAAAGAGCTCTAACTGCATCCTTTGGGAGGTCATGGTATTTTGACTTCTGGGAGATATAACCAAATATTTCCATATAGTTTTCAAGGGTCTCGTCTTCTAACTATTGGACTTTAAAGATGTCATTACGAGACTCTTTGGTCTTGCAGTATTATTGGTACTTCTTAAGAAAGATGTCTTTCATGGATTCCCAAGACCTAATGCTGGATTCTCCCAATCCCATGAACCATCTTAATGCAAAGTCTTTGAGGGTGGTAGGAAAGAGTTTTAATTTCTGGGCATCTTGTACATAGTTTTATCTCCTGCACAAGATGTCAAATTCAAATAGGAAGGTGTCTAGATCTTCATTATTTTTACCATAAAAGGTAGGCAGTGTTGAGAGAGGAATATTCTTCATGTAGAAATTTAGAGTGGTGTCTAAAATCGGAAAACCAAAGGTAGCTTCAGTTTGGTTTCCAGTTTCTTCTTCCTTTCCATGTCTTACATTGTTATGGTCCTCCTGACCATCCATATTGGCTTAGTTTCCAAAAGGAGAGTACCTAAGTGGTTTTATCTTTGAAGAGAACAAAGTTTATCTTTGATGAAAAGGTCTTCCTACAGATTGAATGTCTAGGGCTCTACTCGAGCCGGTTGAGATTATCGGTGCCAAAGTTTCTATGTCAATTTGAGAGATAATTACATTGGTTGAGCTACTAAACAAAAGATTCACCTGTTCAGGGTCTATGATATCTTTAAAACTAGGGTCTCTTGGTTGTGGTGTAAAAGAAAAGGTTGTATTGTTTGGTTTTGTGGAAGAATCGAGTGGTTTTACCTCCTGTCCTAATATGATTGATGCTTCAGTTTCTTGTTTTATAGTTCTCCCTATGTTAGTCACTTAAGAGACTATTTTAGCTCTTTTGGTTGAGCTAGCTCCTATTTTTCGGTATCGATCTACGGATTTTATAAGTGGACCATTCCTTCCCCAAAAGAGATCGGAAGGAACCTTGGTTGAAAGGTATGATTTTGATTTAATGTATCTACCTTGTGGGTCTCTAGGACTATTCATTAAAGAAAGAAAAAACAAAAATAAAAATATACCATATGATTCCTAGGTCTATTCATGAAAGCAAACAAAAAGAAAAACTACTATTGTGTTTGGGTGAGCTTTCTATAGCAGATGCGCGGGTTCTTACCTTTCATCCTAAAGTCCCCCCACCACCAAACTAATGCTAATGTCTAAGGATGATATAATTCCTAATTACTTCTTACCTTAAGACAACTCCCCGACAACGACGCCAAAATGTTAGGTGTTTTATATGTACTAAAAAAGACACTAAACTACCCCCAATTAAATTGTCAACCCGGGGTAAGTAAACTTAGAGTTGTACCAAAATATATGCCAAAGGTAGAAGGTTGGTAGGAGTGTATTTTAACTAAGGAAAGTAGCTATCTAAGGCTAATCTACTCAAACAAACCTATCTARTGAGCAAACCCTACTAAGCAACTTGAAACTAGGTAACCTAAGTACTTTTGGGCCAAGGACTGATGGATAGTTCCTAAGAAAGCGAATGAAAACTCTATGTAAAGCAATCTATTTCATGATAGTAAGCAAAGGTAAACTACTAAGCATACTAAGCAAATGATGAAAGCAAACTACCTTTAACTTGCCAACCTACATTCAATGAGCAACTACCCTATGAAAGAAATTAAATAAGCAAGAAGCACCTATCTAACCTAAATAAAAAAAAATAACCTATCTAACCTATTAAAGAAAATAGACAAGCAAGAAAAAACACGTAACTAACCTATTAAAGAAAATAGACAAGCAAGCAAAAGCACCTAACTAACCTATTAAAGAAAATAGACAAGCAAGCAAAAGACAAGTAAGCAAAGACTTCTCATTGAACAACTACCTAGCCTAAGAGGCAAGTGAACTAAATGCCTAATGAAAAACTATTTATCTTGCATGAAAGGAAGCTTAAATGCTCAATGCAATGCATGAAAGGAAATCTGTTCTATTGAAAGCAAGAAAGACTATCAACTAAACTTATGAAAGCAAGAAACTATCTCTTCTAATCTACGAAAGCAAGAAACTATATTTAATCTATGAAACACTCAAATGTAATGTTGGTGGTTGTGTGAATGCTTTAGGTGGTGACATATGATATCTCAATGACACTTGACAAAAATTGACAGTTCTAATGGTATAAGCTCAATACTAATTTCAATGGAAAAATGAAAGGTGTGAAGTAAACAGTCCAATGAAAACTTAGACATGATAAAAGTAATGTTAAATACCCTATATATTCATGTATAAACCATCAACATCATGATGAGATCATCATTATCTAATTAAAAAAAATCAATTGCATCTTAATCTATGAAAGGAAATTGCGTGAAAGGAAACTATACTATGACTATTTTAATCATTCAAGCTATGATAAAGAGAATGACTAAAACCAGAAACTAAAAACATGATATTAAAAAGTGAATTGACAATTACATTTAACCAATAACTAAGAAAGTGAAATCTATCTAAAACTGAAGTAAGCAAGTTATGATTCAAAAAATGTAAGAAAATCTATCCATCCGTCAATCTTTGTCAGACGAAACTCAGATTAAAACTATGCTCTATTCTAATTAAAAATCTGTTCTAAGCGTGACGATAAAAATATAAAAGAAATCACAATTTATCATCTAACTACATGCGGGGTTAGCATAGTGAGAGAGAGACTTGCAAGACTTTTCTAATCTACGAGATTAATGCATGTTAATACATCTCATCATTCTAACCTGTAAAAGAGAAGCAAAGCAGTTAAGCTAGAACAAATTAATTAACTAAATAAAAATATACATGTACAACAAATAAAGAAAGAGAAAGTAAATTAAGAAATGCATAAATCAACATGAAAAGAGTTACCAGAATGTTGGTGGGCCCCCCAACAAGTCCTGGTCACTCTCTAAAATCACACCATGACTTCAGCAGGCCAAATTCACCATAAAAATCTAAAAACGTAGTTTTGGCACTATTCTGGCAATGTAAAACTAGAAACAGAGAAAAATCATTTTTCTGCCAATTCTAATGCTTATAATACTTGGTTAACAATCTAACGATCATCCTGTTGGTATTTATAAGCTTACAACCAAAGTGGTCGACCACAGAAGGGTCGAACCACCTCTAAATTCGACAATTACATTAAATGCATCCATAACTAACAAAACAGAGGAATCCAATGATCGCCCTCTTTGGACAACTTAAATCGAGTTGTCTTGAGCTTAGTAGCTGGAGGGGGAAATGAAAAACAAAACCCATGTGCTCGATTTGTCCACCACTGGCCGCCAATACCATAACCACCAACTTGCCTTGCGTTTTTGTGCAATAATGGGTGTTGGAACGAGTGTCAGATCAAGTACCAGAACGAGTACTGGATCAAGTGCCGGAACGAGTGCCAGATCAAGAAACATGGTGCATCTTGCCCTGTAATAGAAGAAAAACATGAATTAACTCTTGGAAACCATAAAATATGATAAATTAAACTTGATTGAATCACAAAACACAAATTATATGTACCTCATGCCGATTATATCATTTTACCATAAAATTCTTCAAAAACCTCTGAAAGATAAAAAAAAAAATGCATATATACATATGGAAAAAAGTGTATAATAATGTCATGAAGATGATCATATTTCAGGCCCAACAAGGATACAAGGAGAAATACATTATTTAGCCAATTAATAAATCTCAAGCAAAAGGGTTCAGTTACCGAGCACATTGAGAACTTCCAAAGATTGAATATAAAGGTAACAGATATTCCAGAT
>SNQJ01S0010096.1:280957-292249 GCA_010110895.2 Picea sitchensis | reverse complement strand
CCAATGTTTCTAACCGAGAAGAGATTTGTTAGGGCATCGTACATCTTCTTCGATGAGTCAAGATGGGAGATGTAGGGTATCAAGTGGTCTCTTATAGATTCCACTATGATACTCATAGCATTGATGTCACCGTCTTTGAACTTCTCTGTAGCTGCAACGTTCTGCGGTTCCTTCTCTTTCCCTTCTTCAAACTCTGGTTTCACGATCTTTCCTTTCACGATATCCAACACTTTATTTTTGGCAAGGATGAGATCAATCCTTGTCTTCCACGCTCTGAAGTTAGAAGCTGCATCTAACTTGTTCTCTGACTTCATAGAGTAAGTCATGGCTGCTTTGACTTGGTCAACGTCTTGGCTTTCTGAGAGTACCAGGAGATGCGCTAGGCTAGGGCACACTGATCTATCCAGAGATTTAGGTCAATCCCTTCATTTAAGGTGCCTCAACAAGAGGATTAGGGTTTCTGCAACTGCACCTGCTAGTAATCCTAGAGATAGTGCTATGGTGACTGCTACTGCTAGAAACCCTAGCGACAGTTCTTCGACGAGCTTAATATCCTTACGACTATGTTTCCTTCCAGCGGTTAGACTGAATGAAAGAGGTGTGGGCCCATAACCTGTTAGAATATAAGTGGATGTGCTCGTTTTACCATTGACAATACCCTTGTCACCCAACCATAGGCCGAAGCCACCCTCCGAGTACCTTAACCTTGACAAAGAATCACTCTGGAAGCAAACCCTAGGCTAGATAGCCAAACAAAGGGTAGCGCACCTTTCCCCAAGGATAACGCATGAACCCTAGCTGATAAGATAGTCCAAACCCTAGCCAATAGATAGTCCAAGCGTAACTGCTAGCTGCAGCAGCTGCAACGAAAACTCTCCTCCAAACCTGCACAGAAATTGGGCAACTGCAGTGCGCACAAGTGCTGCTCTGCAATTCTGAGACTGCCTGCCAGAATGAGAACTGACCTCTTGTATTTATACTAATTCTGGCTAACTGCCTGGGCCGACTTCTCATTCTGGCTATCTGTCTGTTCAGTATATATTATTATTTCTGGTCGACTTCTTCTCTTGGAGGCTAATAACCTAATATAAATTATCTTCTTGAGCCGACAAGTCTTCTAGGGTTATTAGCCAATTCATTAGGGTTTCTTCTTGCTTCCTGGAGTATTCTATCCTCGTCAGGTTTACACGTGGAGGTAAATACCTCCCGCAGCTACCATAATATCAACACCAACTACTTCACACAACTTCCTTTCGCTGGCTCACACTTCACACCCTCTCCACTCTGCCTGAGCTTTGTGTAGTAACTTTCCCTTAATTGACAACTTTCTGCTGATCTGCCTCCCGCAACGTCCTTTCTCCACGTCATCACCTAGCTAGTCCGCTGCACGTACAACCTTTACTTTGGTCGATCTTAGCTCCTGTACATGGCTTCTATTCTATGTGCGCAACATGTTCTTCACGTGCGACCTCAATCTCCTCTGTTATTGCTTCTGTTCGCCTCCTATAGCTCAAGACCCCACTCTACCTCATCTCTTCACGAGATCTCAATTGGATGGTGGTTACTTGCAGCTCGATTTGCAACACTTTCACAGTGGTTCTCCTCTGCCTACCACACGTTCTCACGACCTAATCTGAAGCAGATTCTCAACGTATTAACTTAGCCACTGATTCTCACATGATCTCAACCCGTACGCGTTCGTATGACCTATACGTTGTACGACGACTTCCATACGGTTGTCGTACGATGCACCTGTTTTTTTATTTATTTTTTAATTTCTTAACCCCACAACTTGCATTTGTATACAAAATTTCCCGTAGACAAATAATAAAAATTTCTCCCTGCAATATATCGTCCCATGCAATCTGGTTGCACCTTTCAGAGTCTCGGCTCTGATACCATGTTAATTTATTTGAACCTAGCACCAGGCGGTTATTCCGAAATAAAATCACTTTATTTAATAACAACACAACTAGGTCACTTAACCAAATATTAACGGAAGCATAAAAACTGAAACCAACACATTACACAAGATATTCAAGTAAACACCCATGGAAAAACCTTGAAGGGAAAACCAGATCTCAATTTTATTTATTATTATAAATCTTGGGCTCTCGTCTTGGGATAATGGCCCATCAAAGAAATACAATGCAACAATAGCCTAGCCCACTTGGCTGCTACCTCCCTTGCTGCCCCTTAGCACCTTTCCTCAACGTTTCCCATTCACACTTGGATGAACTGTGTGTGTGTGTGTCTCATCCCCTCACCTAGGCCATCTTTTATTACATTGAGTTAACCCTAAGTCCAAAACCCTAGATCTCCTCCATAGTGATCAATGACTGAGATCTAATCTCAGTTCACTTTAGATCTAATGGCTAGGACTTAATCAACTCTCATTTAAATTACTAATGCCAACAAACTTAAGCATTTAAATTAATTATTATGACATTAATCTAAAAGATCATTCACTTTAATAATTAACTTATGAAGTGAACTCCCAAGGTTATGAGAGGTTACACAGATGACTTCCGCATGACTTCCGCATGCTAGACACGAAGCCTATCTGGAAGTAATTGTCTGATGCTAATACATCAATAGATACATGATATAGGCTTTATCCCTTCCTTTATGCTGTCAGTTCAAACTTCATTCATGTCCTTGTTATTTTCTTTTGTATTTGTGTTATATGCAAATTGTTTAATACCTATCTTCCAAGACCTATTTTCGCTACATGAATTGGTTTGCTTAATTGGTTTGCTTTGGTTCAACGTAACTTACTGCGACTGCTACTACTTCAGCCACTGGCCCATTAATTTTGGAATCCCAGTTTCAAGAGATATATTCTAAACCCGCATCATGAATGGACATTGGTTCAAAATTTTGTGCAAGCTGTTGTGTTATGATTTTACTAGACATTACATAATGCAATAGTAACAAAACTCACCTTCTCCCGATTTATAAAATCAAGGAAGGAAGCATGCAAACGTTGTACTTCGAACAACATTTTTGGTGAGATTGTGTTGGTTGGTTGAGTAATTGCACAGGGAAATGGGAGTGAAGACAAAGGTGATGAGATGTACTGGAAGACTTATGGATAATTTTGGTTTTGTAGGATTGTGTATATTCATATATTCAGACTAAAGTTCATTTAGTGAAGCTTTTGAAATCTAGACATTGTAAGATACGAACTAGTTACCAAACAAAGTTTTCAAAAAAAAAGCTAACGTGAATTATATCTTTTCCTTCAGTAATCTCCACACAAATCCTTCGCTGTCAAACCCCGGTGCTTTTTTTGTTGTTCATCCAATTATTTATTCCCTTCAAAAAAATTACCTCATGAGGTGATCCTTCTTCCTTATAGAGATTTTTTTAATAAAACTAGAGCATAAGTCACGCACATTGTAAAGTTAAATATGTTCTATCCATCTGCATGATGCTACTTGAAGTTTAACTCATTTGAATTGATCTTTGCTATGTTTTCATGTTATGTATTTTTCTGATAAGATGATTTAAAGCTAATATAGTTATTTGGACTTCTCCATGTCCAACCATTCTTAGTATCTCCGTTTGTTCACATTAATTCATTATTCATGGAAGTATTATTATCTTCTTTTCTTTTATACTTTTTAAACTTTTTAGAACTAGGCCTAGACTTGGATTTATTTCTCCCAAACATATTATTGGGTTTTAGAGTTAATGGAAGTATACTACTAGGATATATTGTTCCAAATACTTCCAAATAGAGCACTTTTTGATGGGAATCAAAACTAGGCAAGTGTAGAAAAACTCCTACTTGTTTGAACCACCACGGAGAGAACATGCAAGTATGATTATCACTTAAGAACTATTGGTATTCAATCTGATTACTTTGTTTAATGTGAAGACCACACCCATTTAATAAAATTAACCTAAAGATAATTGTTTGATTACTTTGTTTAATGTGAAAACCACACCCATTTAATAAAATTAACCTAAAGATAATTGTTTGCCTTTTTTTTCATTACTCTTTGTCAGGGGCTCTTGCTCTTCTCTTTGGTGGGGCTCCTACACATTCTTTTGTTTTAGGGCATCAACACTCATCCATTTCCCTTTGACCTCGACTTTCACATTTTTGGACATTCCTCCCTTTATTTCCTTTAAAATTCCTTCAAATTTTATGAATGTTTGCACCATTCCCTGCAATTTATGGAGTTTGGGAATTACTCACCCTTGGTCTGTAGCTCTCCATCACAAACACAGCTCTCCATCACAAACACAGTGTGATAAAATGTCCCTTGCCCCTTGTTTGTTTTATTTTATATATGTGTACTATTTGGATTATTTTCTTTTGCAATAAGTTGAATTCTTATCCAACTTACATGAAGTCCTCAATCCCTTAATCATTTTCATAACTTAATTGTTTATATTTTGCAAGCCCTTGCTATAAGTTAGATTCTTATTCAAATTGCATATGCTTTTTTGTGTTTTCTCTTTTATATGTTTAATTAACACTGGGTTTTGTGTTTTATAATAAAGGTAAATAGAGACAAAGCAACAAATTCATAAGAGATTGAAAAAAGAAGCTTGGGCAATGGAAAACTACATCCCTCTTATCAAATTTTGGTTCATGATGACCTTGAGACATGTTCTTTGAGGCTTAGGATCTGCATCTATTAATATTTTTTTGAGACATGTTATATAGTTGAGCAATTTGTTATGTTATTTTAAATCATATCTTTTTTTATTGAGCAATTTGTTATGTTATTTCAAATTATATATATTCTAGTCTTAATTTACTATGAAGCAAATGCTTAATTTAATATGGTACATGTACCATATTTGCCAAAATATGTTTTTATACTAAAATGTTATAATTCTACTTTTATTTTTTATTTGACATAAGTATAATGATAATAGAAACCAATGTTATACAATAAATCAGGGCCATAATGCATAATATAGAATTTGAAATGCAATTTATAATTGATTATAATGCGCAAATACTTGTCAAACTATTATTATATGTTATCAACTAATAATATAAAAATAGTGAAAAAATGAATAAAAATAAATTGTACATATCAAATAGCAATGTTGATCTCATAGTTGCTAAAGAATAACAATGTTGACCTTGAGGAAAACCCAAGAAATGCTTCCCACTAGCATGAAACTAGTGAAAATGCTTAGTAACACTAATGATAACCAATTGAGCCTTGGGTTATGATCAAGGTGTTAAATCCTAAAAGTTAATATAGATTGCACAAATTTTATGTAGATTAATATGCACAACTTGGAACTTTGAGAATTATTTCATTGCCCTAAAAAATAAAATAAAATCAGAACATCAAATAAAATACAATGTACGAAGTGACGATCATTTGAATTTTAAATATAGTATGAGTGCGAATCTTGAGTGGATTATCTTGTCTAAATGCTAGTCTTTCCTACTCATTTACCTAGCAATTGTAAAATTTTCATTTATTGGTTAGGAGCATATATCCGGATTATAATATGTGGATGCCTACTTTCAAAACAAAGGACTTGTTGTGTTGAACTATATGTTGCAACAATGGTTTGTCATGAAGAATAGTTTGAAATCTCCAAGGGTTGGACAAATTGATTTAAACATGGCAAGATCTATCACAAAGCCAAACATTAGGCTTAAGAAACCACTTAGAAACCCAACCACTTTACAAGGTAAATTGTTTGAAAGCAAAGAAATTAGAGTAAATGGAATCAAACCATAAAAGCAATTGTTTTAGCTTGGAAGGAGAAACTTCAAAGAGGTATTTGTGTCGTGTGTGTTTCATATGTTGAACCTTTGTAAGCTTATTGTATCAAGTGATTATTAGTAAATGTAATAAAGAAATACTTCGTTTCCATAATTAATGTTGTATGAATAAAATGTGTATTGCAAGCTCTTAAGAACCAAGATGTCAATTAAGAACCAAAATTAAGAAATAACTTTGTGAACCTTTGAACAACAAGCATCCAAGAGATACATGATCTAACAAAATAATGTCATCAACTAGAAATCACATGTTTATCTTTTTAATTGCAAATATATAAAAATTTGTTGATGCTTTTCATATGTGATGATTTGGTACCCGTATAAAAATTGTAGTTGTATAATATTTGTTGTTGAAACCTTATGAATGGCTAAGAGCTTTGCATACAAGTGTAAATATATGTAAAAATGTGTGCTCCCCAGCCTTTTCCTTATAAGAAGGGTAGGTAAATCCATTAAAAGAAAAAAATGATGTTATTAACATGTTCTTAAATATATATTTAAGTTTTAAAAAATGTTTTTTAAATATATATTTTAATAGTGTATTTTAAAAGTTAAAATTAAGAAATCACTTTATAAACCTTTGGACAATAAGCATCCCAGAATTGTAATCAAATAGAAATCACATGTTCATCTTTCTAATTTCAAATATACCAATTTTTTTATGACTTTTCATATGTGATGATTTGGTACCCCTGTAAAAATTGTATTTGGGTAGTGGTTGTTGTTGAAAATTTATGAATGACTGAGAGCTTTGCATATAAGTGTAAAGATAGTAAAAAATGTGTACTCTCCACCCTTTTTCTTATAAGAAAGAAGGGTAGGTAAATCCATTAAAAAAATTAAAAAAATGATGTTATTGATGTGTTAAATATCTATTTAAAGTTTTTAAAACTGTTTTTAAAATATATTTTAATAATGTATTAAAATAAAATGATGGTATTCATGTCTTAAATACCTATTTGAAGTTTTTAAAACTGTTTTTTAAATATATATTTTAATAATATATTAAAATAAAAGAGAATTATTATTGCTTTTCATATTTAATGATTTAGTATATATGAGTAATGGTTGTTGAAACTTGTATATTAATTTAATATATGAGCTTTGCATTAGTGTAAAGATATTCAAAGAGGTGTGGTCCCCATTCTGTTCATTATAAGTAGGTAAATTCCTTTGAAGAAAAAAATTATGGTATTGATATGTTTTTAAATATACATTTGAAGTTTTTGAAAAACTCTTTTTAAATTGGTATTCATGTGTTAAATACCTATTTGAAGTTTTTAAAATTGTTTTTAAAATATATATTTTAATAGTGTATTAAAATAAAAGAGAAAATTANATTCATGTGTTAAATACTTATTTGAAGTTTTTAAAATTGTTTTTAAAATATATATTTTAATAGTGTATTAAAATAAAAGAGAAAATTATTATTGCTTTTCATATGTAATGATTTGGTATATATGGATAAGGGTGGTTGAAACTTGTATATTAATTTAATATATGAACTTTGCATTAGTGTAAATATACTCCATCCTTTTCATTATGAGTAGGTAAATTTCTTTGAAGAAAAAAATAATGGTATTGATATGTTTTTAAATACACATTTTAATATTATGTATTAAAATAAAAGAAAAAAATCTATTATTGTTTTTCATATAGGATAATTTTAAAATTGGTTTTTTGAGATTAGTTGTTGAAATTTGTATATTTGTTAAATATGAATGACTAAGAACTTTGTTTTTTAACTATATATTTTAATAATGTGTATTAAAATAAAATAGCTTCTCTTTGCTTCGAGATATTAAAAATCATCTCTATTAAAAAAATCGGGTAAACCACGAGAAGGTGATTTTAACATATCAACATGCCAAGGTGATTTTATTATCTTTTTTAATATGTGAAATTAATAGTAATGTTAATAAATTTCAGTCCCCGAGGTGTAGGACAGTCGGTGATGGAGTGTGTTGTTAAGCCACTCTGTGATGTTAAAGTCACCGGTTCGAAACCTGCGGGGACAAAAAATCCAACCATGTTAAGGGTTGGTGTGGCTCAGGCCGGGTGCGATCCCCGGGTGATTTTGACGGCTTAGATGCTTTTGAGTCGCGGTTTCTCAAGCCACAGGTTAATCGCGTACCCAACATGTCTCGCACAAATTAACAAACAAAAAAAATGTTAATAAATTTCTAAACATATTAACTTATTAACATTAATAAAGTGAAATTATGATAAATTTTTCATTATTCATATTAATGTTATTTTTATAATGTTTATTAAAAATAATTATTAATAATGTTTATAATTTTTATTAAAAATGGATTAAGATGGATATCAAAATATCTTTAAAAATGACAAATAAAAAATGCAAAAAAATTATTAAAAAAAATACGTTAAAATCAATTTAAAAAAGCTTAAAAATCTAAAAAATATAATATAGAAAAATAGTGATATATAAACTATTTCTTTAAATAGATTCTAAATAAGTTTTAAATTATACCAAGTAAACATATTCATTCCAAAAAGATAACACATACATATTAATGAAAGAAATGCAAATCCCCCGGATAGGGTGCCACGTAGAGAGGGAAGGACACGCGGAATAGAGTTGGGTGATGCCATAAATGTTGGCCACCGACTCCCATCTCCTCGCCATTAAAGATGAGAGTGAACCCAAGCAGTCGATACCAAACGACGAGGCCTCTCACGCGAGTGAGGAGGACGGTCGATCAGAGCATTAAGACCACAACCTTAATGGCCAAAGATGTTACCTTCGTCCTTATCAACCGCCTTGGAGGATTTGTGATGCACTTGGAGATTGCAGAGCCGAGGGTTGAACCTTCGAAGTGTAGGAACAGAGACACCCTTTCAGTCGGAATTTCGGCCATAGCTTTACTTCTACACATGCCAAGAGCAAGGGGGTGGCCTCGCAGAGGCGCGACATGGTATGCATTCGACTCACGCAGGAAGCGGCAGAAGAATTTTGAAAAAGTATTAGCTCTAGCTAGCAGGAGGAGAACTAGGAAGTCCAGGAGAACTGGAACGCCTCCCATGGCGTATGTCGAGGAGATTGCTTCGGATGAATCTATCCAAAATTACCCAGAGTACCTCCTCTTCATGCTCCCGGACAATTGGGATCCCCCCGCCTGTTTCGGGGAAGGATGCCATACCCCCTACTCCAAGAACAACACACGGTCCCAGGGAAGATGCTCCAGTGGAGGAATTCACAACTTGCTATGTGGAGGAAGAATTCCAGGACGACATAGAAAGAAACATCCATATTACAACCGACGAACCTCCTGAGGAAGTGGCATAGCAGAATAGGCAACAAGAGCACCAGGGTGGCAGTGTAAAAGAAAGAAAGGATGAGACTGACGCACAGAAGACAACTCCCCTCTCCTCCACTCCGCAAGAATTGCAGGACCAGCCACCACTCCTTCACTTAGAGCACCTGGAATTAATTTTCGACACACGCAGCATGGTGGACGACCAGATTTTCAGGGCCATCCGAATCAACCAATGCCTTGATATGATTTACGCTGCTTACTCCAGTACATCCCCAAGATGCCAATGCCCTACATGCGCATAAGGTCTACGCGATTCTAGTCAGACGAGGAAAGAACGAAGATGATGATGAGAACATCGGTTAAAAGGTTTTATGCATGCTCATAGTTAGAAACTTTTTTCTTTTGTTGCAAACCAGAGCTCTAGCTCAGTTAGATTATAGTAATGTTGTCGGTAGCGTAGTAAAGAATAGACTTAATCTAATGGTAGCCATGCGTCATGGTTTCCTTCGGGCAGAACAATAGCCTGAAATTTTGAGTTTGGAAAAAGTGGCATGGAATGGTCAACTGTCTCGGTTTCCTCTCCAGGTGGGACAATTGGCATTCCAACAGAACTTTGTAATTCTGCAACTTTAATATAACAAGACTTGCCTTTTTTACTTGAAAAAAAAAAATGAAAGAAATGCAAATCTTATCATCATTAAAACTCAATACAACAAACATACTCATACACATACATATACAATTTCAAATAAACAAACATATAATGTACAAATGCAAATAAACAAACACACATTATACAATTTCAAATCAACGAATATAAGCAAGCAAAGATTGTCAAAAAAACACTCATACATACATATGCAATATCAAATAAGCAGACACACAATGTACAAATTCATATAAGTAAATACACATTATACAATTTAACATTACCAAACAAACAAACAAAAACACACAATATACAAACACACATAAACAAACACCCATTATATAATTTCAAATCAATACACAAACATAAGCAAACACATTATATAATTTCAAATCAATACACAAACATAAGCAAACAGACATTGTCAACACTACTCATACATGTAAATAAATATTATACAATTTCAAATCAATATACAAATATAAACATGCATTCAAATACTTGAAGAAACACTATAAATTCATATAAACAAATGCATTTTATACAATTTCAAATCAATATACAAACAAACAAACATTGTCAATACCATCTACACACATGTAATTTCAAACAATCAAACATTATCAAAACCATTCACACACATTTATACAATTTCAAATCAATGTACAAACACAAACAAGAGTAAACAAACACACAAGATGCAAATACACATAAGCAAACACACATTATATAATTTCAAATCAATACACAAACATAATCAAACAAACATTGTCAACACTACTCATACATGTGAACAAATATTATACGATTTCAAATCAATACACAAATATAAACATGCAATCAAATACTTGAAGAAACACTATAAATTCATATAAACAAACACATTTTTATACAATTTCAAATCACTATACAAACAAACAAACATTGTCAATACCATCTACACACACATGTAATTTCAAACAATCAAACATTATCAAAACCATTCACACACATACATATGCATATTCAAATAAACAAACGAATTCAAAGATGTGAACACTTAGAAATAAGGAGAGCTTCCATTGAACAAGATTAACATAAATAATATCAATTGTATTACATACAATAAACAAAGATACATCAGGTATATATAGTTGGAGTGAGATCCAACTTATTCCACTCTTGGAGGGAGAGGTTGAGAGAATATCTCAACTTCCTCCAACTAGCCCAACACAATCCCTAAACTCTAGGATGCATCATAATGAGGCATTATCTCTAACAAAGACGACATCAATGATATGTGTGTCGAATATACATGAATGCCTTACGAAAAAGGAACATTATCTTTGGTGACTTTCACATGTCGACCTAGATAGATGATAGCACAATAACACGTTGGGCAATCGGTTGTTGAAGTATGCTAGGCTCGAGGGAGATAATAGTAGGTTGTCTATGGTTGAGTGGAAATTATGCAACATCACCTAGGTGAAACGAACATCCAAACTTCTACACAATTAAAAATGCATGGCTTGGGTTCGCCCATAATACATCACTTAAACATATTTCAAGTAATACAATTAGATTGATAGTCACGCCCAACTTGCAAGATCATA
>SNQJ01S0010096.1:260270-276880 GCA_010110895.2 Picea sitchensis | reverse complement strand
AAAAAGCAAGTATGAATTTAGCAAATATTGTTTAGAGTTTTACACTTTTAAATACTCATTTCTTATATGCCAAAAGTAAGTAGTGACTCAAATCGAGACGAGCATGACAAAAAAGAGAAAGCAGGAAGCATCTCGCTTTACAAGAGGGTCGGTCATGTTCTCCTTTGAATACTTTTTCAAAAAGCGTTAAAGAAAAAGTTATAGATAAAAAAATTGAAGTTATTAATGAAGAGTAGTTATAGATAAAATTTGAATTTGTTAATGATGAGCAAAGGAGCATTGAACCATATTCTACGCCGATAAAAAGCATGTAGTAAGATCATAAATCTTATGTTTATGTTCCAAATCAATGTACAAACACAAACAAGAGTAAACAAACACACAATATACAAATACACATAAGCAAACAAACATTATATAATTTCAAATCAATACACAAACATAAGCAAACACACATGATATAATTTCAAATCAATACACAAACATAAGCAAACAAACATTGCCAACACTACTCATACATGTGAACAAATATTATACAATTTCTAATCAATACACAAATATAAACATGCATTCAAATACTTGAAGAAACACTATAAATTCATATAAACAAACACATTTTATACAATTTCAAATCAATATACAAACAAACAAACATTGTCAATACCATCTACACGCACATGTAATTTCAAACAATCAAACATTATCAAAACCATTCACACACATACATATGCATATTAAAATAAACAAACAAATTCAAAGATGTGAACACATATTTATACAATTTCAAATCAATGTACAAATACAAACAAGAGTAAACAAACACACAATATACAAATACACATAAGCAAACACATTATATAATTTGAAATCAATACACAAACATAAGCAAACACACATTATATATTTTCAAATCAATACACAAACATAAGCAAACAAACATTGTCAACACTACTCATACATGTAAACAAATATTATACAATTTCAAATCAATACACAAATATAAACACCCATTCAAATACTTGAAGAAATGCTATAAATTCATATAAACAAACACATCTTATACAATTTCAAATCAATATACTAACAAACAAACATTGTCAATACCATCTACACACACATGTAATTTCAAACAATCAAACATTATCAAAGCCATTCACACACATACATATGCATATTCAAATAAACAAACAAATTCAAAGATGTGAACACACATTTATACAATTTCAAATCAATGTACAAACACAAACAAGAGTAAACAAACACACAATATACAAATACACATAAGCAAACACACATTATATAATTTCAAATCAATACACAAACATAAACAAACACACATTATATAATTTCAAATCAATACACAAACATAAGCAAACAAACATTGTCAACACTACTCATACATGTAAACAAATATTATACAATTTCAAATCAATACACAAATATAAACATGTATTCAAATACTTGAAGAAACACTATAAATTCATATAAACAAACACATTTTATACAATTTCAAATCAATATATAAACAAACAAACATTGCCAATACCATACACACACATGTAATTTCAATATACAAATTGAAATAAGCAAATACACATTATGCAATTTCAAACAATATACAACATAAACATTGTCAAAACCATTTGCACACATAATAATTTTAAATAAGTAAACACACAATATACAAATTCAAATCAATATACAAACATCAATAGATACAATACATGAATTCAAACAAGCAAACACACATTATACAATTTCAAATCCATATACAAACATAAATATAAATTGTCAAAACCACCTAGACATGAAATTTCAAATAAACAAACATATGATATCAAATCAATATGTTACTCATACAAACATAAACAAACAACATCCTCTAAACCATTTATAAAGCCACGATTTTAAATAAGCAAATATACATTCTACAAATTCAAATTCAATATGTTACTCAACTTTATATATAAAACATATATATCACTTTATCTAACTAATATATATATATATATATATATATATATATATATATAAATTAAAATAATAAATTCAAAAATAAAAATAAATTGAAAAACATAAAATAATAAATTCAAAAAAAAATAAAAATAAGATAATATAATGTGAATACTTTGTTTATTAGAGTAGCATTTAGTATTTTTGATATATTATATAAAATTGTATAATTTGCTAGTAAAGAATTTAAAAAAAATTTGGAAATGCACTATTGCATAGTTTGAATGAGATTGTTATAAATGTGAATGTAGAACTACATGTTTTAGATGTAAATGTATGATTATATGCTTTAAAGGTAATGCTACCAAGTAAATGTGTTTAGAAAGTATATTGAATGTAGGATTATATGCTTTAAATGTAATGTTACCAAGTAAATGTGTTTAGAAAGTATATTTTGATGTGTATGAGCTTAATAAAAACATAAAAAAATTAAAAATATACAAACATGAAAAGCTACACTACTCTAAGAAGAGTGGGGCCCCACCCTTCTCAGAGCACTTGGAAGGGGTTTTAACCCCTTCCCAAAGAAATATTTTTATTAATAATGTATGTACATAACTCTCATATAATTAAAAACTAATGAGAGAAAATGAATATATAAATACATCTATATTTGTCAATTGGGTGTAACTTGGATGGTTGTGAGGAATGATTGTTATCCTCCCCACCAAAGTTGACTTTGATTCAAGATTGAACAACAAAGCAATTGCTATTGAAACCATTCTTATAAATAAACCTGCAATACCACACATAAATATAAGAAAGAAAGAACATAAAAAATTGAAATGTTTCTAACGCATTATAATAACAAAGTTCTACTTATATAATTAAAATGAGATAAATGATTATAGAGTTAATATTGAATTAAAAAAATACAATTACCTTTTTCCACATATTTTGATGGTCCTAACCAATCTAATATCTACATTATAGCAGTAAAATAATTTTAAAATATAGTTAAAAAGTAAGGAAAAAATAAACCGTAACCATGACTCAGGCTGAGGGAGAGATAAAGATAATATCTGCAGTAAATTATAAACATGGATGAGGCTGAGGAAGAGATAAAGATACTATCCTATCTGCAGTAAACTAATTTAAAAGAATTGATTTAAAAGTTCAATATCTACATTTAACAATGAAGGAGTGAATGCATTTAACAATGAAGGAGTGAATGCATTGCTTAAAAAATACAGTAAACACGAATGAAGGAGTGAATGCATTGCTTAAAAAATACAGTAAACACGGTTGAGGGTTGAAATGATGACTTTTCGGCGATGTGTACCTATGCGATTCATGTCAAAAACATTATTATTAAATCAAATCCATGTTGGGATTCGATTTAGAAGACAATAAATGATTCCACACATTGACAATTTCAGGTGGGTTAAACCGATGGTTAAACAGAATTAATGGCGGGGCGGGTTAAACATAATTAATGGCAGGTTAAACCACTAAACAACAAGGTTAAAAAACCGATGGCAGGTTAAACCAATAAACAACAAGGTTAAAAAAACCCACGTTTAATGAATTGATACACATGCAATGAAGAGGGCTTCAAAGCAGATGGTTATTATGATTTTAAATCCAGTGTTTTTTGTTAAACCCATGTTTAATGAATTGATACACATGCAATGAAGAGGGCTTCAAAGCAGATGGTTATTATGATTTTAAATCCAGTGTTTTTTGTTAAATAATTTAAGCAGATGGTTATTATGATTTTTTTTTTTTTCTGTGTCATAAGTTTTTTTATGATTTTTAACACTGACAGAAGGATGATTAGTTATTCTTTGGTGGGTTTTTCTATGTAATTGAATTTACAAAGAACTTGAAACCTTGATTCAAAGTTACCTATCATTATTTCTTATGTCTTTTGCATTTCTGTTTTTGCTTTGTATTCTGCATATTGCATTTTTGTTTTTGCTTTGTATTCTGCATATTGCATTTTTGTTTTTGCTTTGTATTCTGCATGTTGCATTTTTTTTGTTTTGTATTCTAAATGCTTCTATCTCTTGATTAGATTTCTTTTTGCTAAAATTCTGAAACAAGACTATCGGTATTATAAATTTAGTCTCAGAGAAATCAATATAATAAATATATGGGCAAAATCAAAAGGTTTTCGGCCTTTAAAAATTTGATAACCATTTTCACGAACCATTAAGCTAAACATTTGTGCAGAGTCTCATCAAAATAGATCCATCTCTGTTTTTCAACACAAACGACACTGGTTTCGCAGAGTATTATCTTTAGTATCAGTGCACTGGTTTGGCAGAGTTAAAACACCCACGTTTAATGAATTGATACACAGGCAATGAAGAGGAATTGAAATAGGTTAAACTAAAGAAGCAACAGGGTTGAGCCAATACACAGATGGGTTAATCCAATAAACAAGGGAGTTAAATAAATAAGCTAGTTAAACCACTTAAAGATAGAGAAGCTGCTGGTTAATCATGGCTAAACTAATGGAAAAGAGAGAGCCAGAGCCATCCCTACATACCTGCAGTGGTAGTTTGGAGTAGAGATTTCATTGAGCACCTCAACTGCCCTTCCCTCGAAGATGTTTGCTCCAGTGTATGATCCAGTTGCCTGCAATCCAATCCGGTCTCCTCCTCTATCACAGACATGACTGACCCAGACTCAACACACAGACATGACTGACCACACACAGACGCAGACACCAAAGCACACATACCTCAGACCACGGATAGAGGAGGAAAATGTTGAAACAGGTTAAGATCTGATATATATAGCTATCTTCTCCACACACCTTCAACGGATAGTTGGTTTCCCGCCTTTGCCTCCCTCTCTGGAATCTTCCATTCGAGACAAATTCCCTCTCTCTCTTCAACTAACTCTTACAACTTTTTTCAGTTTCGATTGATGCCTCTGTCATCCGTTTCATTTCATGTTTTTTTGTCAATTTCTATGCAGTGGATTCATGCTTTTTCCAGTTTCAATTTAGTGGCATCTAGAGTTTATTTTGTGGTTTCCATGTCATCGCCTACCTAGTTATTATGATTTCATGCTTTTTCGTCAATTTCTATGCAGTGGATTCATGCTTTTTCCAGTTTCAATTTAGTGGCATCTAGAGTTTATTTTGTGGTTTCCATGTCATTGCCTACCTAGTTATTATGATTTCATGCTTTTTCGTCAATTTCTATGCAGTGGATTCATGCTTTTTCCTAGTTTCAATTTAGTGGCATCTAGAGTTTATTTTGTGGTTTCCATGTCATCGCCTGTACCTAGTTATTCTGATTTAGATGGTTTCCATGTCCATCTAATTTAGATCTTTGCATGTATCTAGTTATTCCCAAGCGGAATCCGCTTTACATTATTACCGTTGGAATCGCCTATGGTTGGTTGTTGATTAATGAAAAAAATAAGATGATGTTAGAGACACTGCGATAGTGTGATCAGATTGTTTTAATTCTGAGATTCATTTTTATTTTGTTGTGCTTCAGCTCTAATTACTGGTTAACATGGTATTTAAGCATATGAATAAGTTCTGCTTTGCAGAAAACTAAATTTGAAGTAAATTATAATATCACTTACTAAGAAGTAAATTATAATATCACTTAATTTAAGCATCTGAACAAACATTTAGAATTAAATTATAATATCCCTTAATTTGATCATTAGGCTTTTATTGAATTGTATATCAAGTGGTTTACACTAAATTGGAAAGTTTATGATTTTTTTTTTTAAATATTTTTTTTATTAAACAAAACATCAAAAGAGGTAAAATAAACATTTTGGTCGATTTTTTTTAATATAAAACTAAAATGAAAGGAAAAAAACACTAATCTGTAAAGTAAAAGGTAAGACAAAAGAGTTAGTCATTTTTACCCCTTTCATTTTAGAATAAATAAGACAGAGGAGTTAGTTATTAATTACCATTTATTTATTTTTTAAATATTGTTTTAAAAAATAGTAATTAAAAAAATTAAAGAAAAAGAAAATTAATGGAATTCTCATTTACTTTAACGAAAAAAGCTACTAGAAATAAAGGTAAATAAAAGCTATAATAAAATTAATATTAAATTTTTAAATAAAGAAATTATACATAATAACATTGAAAATATTTTTTTAAATCATTATTGGTTAATTCTCTTCTTTCTCTTTGTTATTCCATGCCCCAAGCCTTTTTTGTGATACATGAATCTCTTACATCTACAAGACTTTATACATTTTCTCAACCATTATAAGGCTCTACATATCCCCCAAATCTCACATATTATTCTATTTTATGTATTCTCTCCACTTGATGATTTAACCAAAAAATTAACTACAAATTGAGGATTTGACCAAAATGTGAAAAAACTATCCAATGAAAGAACTTTTTAATGAATCCCCATTGGATAGAAACAAATAAATGGTCATAGGAATCTATTCCTATAGCTTCTAAAAATGATTTCTCCCCACCCACTAATGAGTGAGATGTAAACATTGATATAAAGATGAGTCAAAATCCAACATCTCTTCTACCAATCTATTTGATTGGTTTTTGTTTTGGGAAAGAGAAGATAGTGTACCATATGGGTAACATGGATCCTTTTGACCTTATTGGTGATGCAAAGCATATGATGTTTTTAGAATCTCCATTAATCTCATATTAGTTAGTTTGTTAAATTAAAATAAAGAAGAAAAAAAACAAAAGAATGTGTCCCATCACTTTCCATAATACTCATCCAAGGATTACAAGAGTTGTCTCACGTCAACATATTAAAGGTATACATAAAAAGAAGTATTAAAAATATCAAGAAAAAAATGGATACCTAGATTAAAATAAGGGGTTTTTAAATTGGAAAGGTGTATTGAGGGAGGTTTGACAAAATGATATTGGAGTGCATTCTTTAGTATCTATTGCAATTAAGGGCATTTTTTAATATCCCGTATTAAATGCATGAGCCGTGTCATAGATTCACTAAGTGAACTCCCTCATCCAGTGGGTGCAGATGTGTTAATATTGAAATAAAATAGGAGCAAAAAATCATAGTTTACCATGTAAGCTTGCTTCCTTTTGTGGTTCGTCCTCTTCAAACTTATCCTCTTTGATTATAGTTCAAAGACAGATTGAATGTCATTAGATTTTAAGGTGTCATATATAGAAAACTATGGGGTTCACTTGGCCCTTTATTTGAACAAGCTAAGACTTCTCTAGTTCAAAATTGGAATTTCTTTAGACAAGGCTAAGATTATTCTTCACCTTTTCCTTTTGGATTTCCCGATTGTGCCATGTATAATTGGAAAGAAATAATGAAACACAAGGACACCATTGATGGGTGAAGATTATAATTCTTAAATTCCTTCATCCTACATATCTTTATAGAGAAAATCTCATGATCTCTCACAACTTAAACAATTTTCATTGAGGCCATTGAGAAGGGGTCTAAATTGATCTTCAAGCATGCCAAATATGTTGAACATAGTACGCCCCGTTGTCATTGAATAAGGAAAATGATATTTCTAGTTCCCCTGCCTTAGTAAGGAAGTTATATATAATAACATTGAAAATAATTTAAAACTTTCACAAAATAAAGTAATTATTAAAAATGTTAAAAAAATAATTATTATTTTATTTAAAAGAAGGAAAGAATAAATAAATAATAATATGAAAAAAAAAAACTTTAAAAACAACATAGAATTTGATCTATTTAGTATATAAGACATCCAATGGTACCAAGATGATGTTTAGGTTGGTTTCATTTCATTTTTTTATAAAATATATATTGTCAAATTAAAATATGCACATGGCTAGTTATATGTGTACCATTAAATATGCCATATACATGCATACGTTCACATGATGTAGTTCTATGTTTGTTGTTAAATGAACCACATACATATTGATAAAAAGTATTTGTATTATTAAACTTTGTTCACTAATTGATCACTTGTTATTATAGATGATAGATTTCATTGAAATTTCAAGTAAGGATTATCTAAACATCTATAGATCGTGCTTAGACTCCTATAGAAATATAGCCAAGGTCACTACTATAAACTCTAAGATATCCTACAAACATATAAATATAAAATGATTGGCCCCATCAAATCAAGGGCATGCACATAGAAAATTGAAAAGAGCATTTAAGTCACAATAAACATTATATGCATCACCAATTAGACATTATACCACATGAATTCATATCAAGGGGTTTAAAATTATAAAAAACGAAAGCATTATATTACCTACATATAGGGGTGGGGTAGGGGGAAGAAGGGGAGGGGTTATTGAATTTGTGGCTTCAAATTAGGTTCGTCTTCACACTTTAAGATCCATAATGACTTATTCATTATTTGTTGATTCTCTTTTTCCTCTTTGTTATTCCATGCCCCATGCCCTCTTTGTGACACATGAATCTCTCACATTTGCAGGACTTTATGCATTTTCTTAGGCATTACAAGGCTCGACATATCCCCAAAATCTCACATATTATCCTATTTTATGTATTCTCTCATCGATCTAGGATCCACTTGATGATTTAACAAAAAAATTAACTACAAATTGAGGATTTGACCAAAATGTGAAAAAAATACCCAATGGAAGGACTTTGTAATGAATCCCCATTGGGTAGAAACAAATAAATGGTCATAGGAATCTATTCCTATAGCTTCTAAAAATGATTTCTCCCTACCCACTAATGAGTGCGATGCAAACATTGATATATTGATGACTCAAAATCCAACATCTCTTCTACCAATCTATTTGATTGGTTTTTATTTTGGTAAAGAGAAGATAGTGTATGATATGGGTAACATGGATCCTTTTGACCTCATTGGGTGATGCAAAGCATATATATTTTTTAGAATCTCCATTAATCTCATATTAGTTCGTTGGTTAAATTAAAATAAGGAAGAAAAAAATAAAAGAATGTATCCCATCATTTTCTATAATACTCATCCAAGGCTGATAAGAGTTGTCTTTGTTGAAATATTGTAACTGCAAAGAGTATTCGAATTATTATTGATGTATTATTCATTAGATCAATCCCCTTTTGTGGATTGATCATGTCGGGTATTGTAAATGACCAAATCCCCTTTTGCGGATTGGTCAAACCCTAATTGTAATGGGCTAAATGAAAAGTCAGCCCTAGAATATATTAAAGTGGTTATAACCACCCATAATATATTAAAGTGGTTATAACCACCCAGAATGAGAAGTCGGCCCAACCAGTGAAAAGAAACCCTAGTTCACACGTGCCAGATTGTATAAATAAGAGAGACTAGCACCTCATTTGTTCACTCACTCATTTGATCAGAGCGCAAGTTTGGAGCTACAGTTGGAGAAGAAGAGAGAGAGAGAGGCACATTCATGGGAGAGGAATTTATGTATTTGTTTGAGTTATCTCTTGGCATTGTATTGGCTATCTATATTAAGGAAGTTTTTGCTAGGTTTTCTCCCCCATGAGGGTTTCCCAGGATAAATGATGTGTCTCTTGTGATTGTGTATTTCTTAGTGATCCTATTTATGCTATGGTTATCTAATGAAATAAAAGAAACTCAATAATAGTTTAAACCTTAGCATGGTATCAGAGCTAAGCTGAAGAGAGCATCTTTCACAAGAGAAAGAGAAAAACGCCACTGTTGTCGTACATGCAAATTAGGGTTGTTTATTAAAGAAGAGTTTCAGCCTCAAAACCATCTAGAAAAGTGTGTCCTAAACCAAGGAGTTATTTGGCACCTTCAACGCACCTTTTAAGTGGGTAGATCTCCCGGAGTGGGTAGATGTCCAGAGGATTCTCCCAACAAAAGGGAGAAAATTATGAAGACACACTTATTGAAGAAGTAGTTCCAGTATTTATGAAGACAACCAAAACAACCACGATTCATATATAGTATGAGATGCAGGGGGAGAAATCCCCATATTTAAAATTGTGTGGAAGTTGGTGCAGTACATTAGTTGGGTCATGGAGACATGACTACAATGAAATATAGAGTTACCTCCATGAAAGAAGAAGAGCTATCTTCAATATTAGTTATTGAGCCACCCTCAATTTTAGATGAAGTTGTTGCCGTTATAGAATAAGAGGAGTTACTCTAAGATTTTAGCAGCCACAATGAGGATGAAGCAATCATTCTCAACCGTAGAGCAGGTGCATGTGCATAGTCCCTGTTCCAGAAGGAACAATTGTAGAGAGAGTAGAGGACATACTCCCAGACAGTGAGAAAGATAAGTTCCTTGCATAAAGCACATAGAGAGAGCACATGATTGTGAAGATTGAGTTGCAACTGAGCAAGTGTACCAAATTGGTACAATGTAATGAGAAAAATTGATTTGAAGATTGAATATAGAAAGACTCATGTCTGCCAGTTGAGGAAGGATCTGTACGTGTTGAAGCAAGCTCCTAGAGCTTGATATTGCAGAGGATAGACAATTTTCTGATGAGCTTGGGCTTTACCAAGAGTAAAGTTGATTCTAACCTCTACTTCAAGGTTATGAATGATGAGCCGGTGATATTTCTGCTGTATGTGGATGACTTATTCTTAACTGGAGAAGAAAAACTCATCACCGAATGTAAGAAGAAGCGCTCTTCAGAATTTGAGATGAAAGACTTTGGCCTAATGCATTATTTCTTAGGTCTTCAGGTATGGCAGAGCCCAAAGAGAATCTTTCTTAACCAAGGGAAGTATGCAGTTGAAATCCTGAAGATATTTGATATGTTGGAGTGCAAGTCCATGAATACACCCATGGAAACGAAGCTGAAGCTTATGGTCGACACTTCATTAGAATTGATTGATGCCACACCGTATAGACAGATCATTGGATTGCTGATGTATCTGACGAACAACAGACCAAATATCTATTTTTTCGTGAACACTTTGAGTCAGTTTCTAGTAGAACCCATACATGTTCACCTAGTTGTTGTAAAACATGTGATTAGATTATGGTCTCAGTTATGATGGAGATCATAATTTCGCACTGAGTGGGTACTGTTAGCGTCAGAAGTCACCCCTGGATTGCTTGTAGGAGCAGAACCCAAAACCCATCAGTTTTATGTCATGATAGTTTTGAATGGGTGATCAAATGGATAAAGACTCAAGAAGATACAACTTTAACTCAGGAAACTGGGCCTGGTATGTAGAAAGCAAGGGAGGTCTTGATCTAACTTCTGTCAGTAAATGATTAAAGGGTGGTAGAGGGAAGACTTGTGAGAAGGGCGAGCGATACTGCCTCGGGCGACAGGCCTTCGGAAGCTTGAAGATGAAAAACTCGGAAGCCAAGATCCTCTTGGTCTAGAGCCTCAAGGAGCTGAAGGGTGACTCGACTGGATCTTCCAATTCTGAGTCGTTCAACGCTAAGAAAATCACAGGAACCGATTAGAAACAATGCAACTGTTACAGTGATCCAACCTACATCATCCTATAACAACTACAGCTCGACTGGATCCTCCAATTCCGAGCTGTTCTAACACAGTAAACAAAGAGATGGAAAAGAGGATGACATCCATAAAGTAAGAAGTCTCCAATGTCTTACACATTGACCAGAGCGACCAACGCTTCATCAAAACTTTACAATCGGGAGCCTTGCTCAACCATCGATACATTACAAAATACAAAGAATGAGTTTATATACTCAGAGAAATTTGCCTAACAGAGGCATGCCTAGTCGCCCAAGGCTTCGTGTCCCTTCAGTCAAACTCGTACTGATATCCTTCTTCAAACGCCACTTTAACTGCGCATGGCTCCTATAAGGGGAGTAACTGAACCATTAAAAACTGAGCTAGCGTGTGCAAACCTCCTCCGGCTAGTTGAGAACTTAGCATGACTTCTCTGGAAAAATGGGTACACAGGATCCCCTTGAGAAGACCGCTTTCCAGACCCTCCATACCTCACACTTAATGAATGAGGAGAGGTTTCAACCACCCCTTCTTGCCTTCATTTGCTCCAAGCGCAGACCAGGATCGAGGTCAGGCCCGATGGCAACTGGAGGTCGTGACGGGCCTCTCTGTGACTGAAACCTGATGCCTTTGGCCCCTTTTGCGCAACTCTTTCTTTCCCCAGTGACCACAGGCTGTGACCCTGTGTTTACTCTCAAAGGCGCTTTCAGCGTTCGCGAATAGGAAGGGGCTGATCCCTGCTTCTTGAAATTAAGATGAGCGAAATGCTGAGACGGCTTAATCTGGCGCCACGCATCCCTCTAGATCTGACGGTTCTGAAATATCCCGACGATGTTGTACCTTGAGCCATGGAATCACGATGGGCGAAATGACGAGGAACCTAATCGCGCGCCAGGTGTCTCCTGCGGGTGGACGACTGAGATTGCCCCGTAATACTGCAGGCCTGACTTTGGGCGCCTTTGGTGCTTTCCGGGTTCAGGGTTTCGAGACATAGGACAACAAGGAACCTTCACCCTTCGAATCCCCGAATGCCGAAACGTCGACGCGACTAGATCCCGCGCCACGCGTCTTCTGGATAGACAACTGCTATCTTTCCCTGCACATAATATGGGCGCTATCCATTGCGCTAACCTCAGCGCAACTTCGTTAACCACGATTTCCCGTTGACCATCGATCTGCTTTTATAGATGAATCTAGGCTGTTGACAATGTAATTTTGCCCGCTCACTAGATTTTTAGCCTGAAATGGGGCTTTACGTGCTACGCTTGGGCATTCTTCATGCAACCTGCAGCTCTGGATGCTCTCGGGCCCAAGACAAGAATTGTTGCTAACATTAGGCTCCATGGGGGATAGAGTCGTCCCTGTGATGCTCTAAGAACTCATTCCGCAGCTTCAGTGCCTTGCTGTTGGGCTATGGAGTCAGGCTCAAAACATCCCACTGCTGAAAATACAGGCCGAAAAATAAAAGCAACAAAATAAAGATACATGCTCAAAGGAGCTTATTTATATACAATCATAAACTAATAAAACACTTTACATGGGGCTAGGTGAAAGCAGACTTCCACCATAACGAATCAAGTAACTTCCTGAAGGGAAGCTCTTTCTTTCTGTCGATGATCACCAGCAGATGGTGTAACTGTGACGACAAAACGGCTACACTCTTCAACTTCCCCTCACATGGTGAAGTTGATATGGAATAGGGAGGCTCCAAGGCATAAAGGACATGCCACTCCATGTACTCGCTGACAGGATCATAGAATGAGTGGCAAACCCTGTGAAAAGGGTAGCAGCAGGCCTGCTCTGCTCCACAGCTACTCCTACAAGGCTAAACTTCATGAGTCTGCATAAGTGAATGGGCGGGCTCTGGGCAGGAAGTCACCTGTTCCACTGGTTCTTTCTGCTCTTCTTCTTGGATCTCCCCTAGGTCTGATTCATATTCATCATAAATAGGGACCATGGGGTGGTTCTGCTTGCTGATTGGCTCTTCAGTATCTTTATAGTGATCAAATGTAGGATAAGCTTGCTGGTCATCATCACTATAATATACATCAAAAAGGGGGTGCCCTTCATTGATATGATCCTCCTCCAGAACAGTGATCCCGTAAAAAAATTCCGTTTTAGGGATAGTGGGACCTGCTGGTTCTGGCTGCTCATACATAATATTTTTCTCTTTAATCCCAGGTAAAAATGTATCGTGAGAAACCCCCTGGAGGAAAAGAGAAGAATCCTCTTCCACAACTAACCCCTCTTTTAAAAAAAGAGGGTCTTCGTCATCATGAGCAGAGCTGCTAGGAACATCTGCTTCAACCCGATATCCAGGTGAGTCATCTACCATGGACCAGATTTGCTCTATAAACTCACAATTTCCACAAGAGGCATGTTGATCGTTATGAATATCTAAAAGAATAGAGGCATCTGATATAATGTCAAATGCTTCCGTTCTAGGGCTAACACAATTAATATCATTCAACACCCCTATATTTTCCTGGAAAATGCTTTCCTCCACAGTAAAATCTTCATCATGGACCTGGTCTTCAGGGCCAACAAAGGCTTCATGAAGCGAAGAAAACTCCTCACAACAGTTTTCATACAAACAATCAGCTGGAAAATAATCTTTACAAAATGAATTGAAAGCTGTATGAAAACCTGTTAAAGAGCGGATGCTTGCAGTGGGAAGAAACCGACACCATTCAAGAGCAGCTCCCTTCAATGAATACCTGAAGAGCTTAATCTGGACATCTTCATGCATGATATTAAGTCAATGAATAACCTCATGAAAGTCCAGTAAATGCTCAGCTGGTACCTCCCAACTCTTTGCGTAAAATTCAGGGAGGAAATTTTCCCATATGTCTCTATCAGGAAGTGCATTAGGAAAACCAACTATCTGAGAAAAGTCACAGAAAGCAAACCTTTGAGCCATAATTTTCTCCATATCGAACCAGTGGAGTCGCCAATCGATCCTCGAATCATGGAGTCGCCAGGTGAAAGATGCGCAGCTTCAAATGTGCCTGGTCCTTGTTCACCATCAAATGATAGATCTTAACGTTGTCGTTACCCCAGAAAGCTTCTCAGGCTGAGAAAGCAGCCGCTGAAACCTTCTCGAGAAAGCTCCTCTGGGTTATCTTTCAGGTGTGCCAACAGTAGCCACAGCTGAAACAGTGAAGTGGAAACAATGGAGTCGCCACAGTGGAGTCGCCAGGTGCACAATAGCAATCTTGATAATTCTGATATCTGATGCACCTTCAGAATCAGTTAATCGTTGTCGTTCAATCCCAGGGAAACTTTTCAACTTCGTCCTCGACAACGACGCCAGTAATGTTAGCGTCAGAAGTCACCCCTGGATTGCTTGCAGGAGCAGAGCCCAACACCCATCAGTTTTATGTCACAATATTTTTGAATGGGTGATCGAATGGATAAAGACTCAAGAAGATACAACTTTAACTCAAGAAACTGGGCCTGGTATGTAGAAAGAAAGGGAGGTCTTGATCCAACTTCTGTTAGTAAATGATTAAAGGGTGGTAGAGGGAAGACTTGTGAGAAGGGCGAGCGAGACTTCCTCGGGTGACAGGCCTTCGAAAGCTTGAAGATGAAAAACTTGGAAGCCAAGATCCTCTTGGTCCAGAGCCTCAAGGAGCTGAAGGGTGACTCAATTGGATCCTCCAATTCCGAGTCGTTCAGCGCTAAGAAAATCGCAGGAATCGATTAGAAACAATGCAACTGTTACAGTGATCCAACCTACATCATCCTATAACAGCTACAACTCGACTGGATCCTCCAATTCCGAGCTGTTCTAACACAGTAAACAAAGAGATGGAAAAGAGGCCGACATACATAAAATAAGAAGTCTCCAATGCCTTATACATTAACCAGAGAGACCAGCGCTTCATCAAAACTTTACAATCGGGAGCCTTGCTCAACCATCGATACATTACAAAATACAAAGACTGAGTTTATATACTCAGATAAATTCGCCTAACAGAGGCGTGCCCAGTCGCCCAAGGCTTGGTGTCCCTTCAGTCAAACTCGTACTGATATCCTTCTTCAAACGCCACTTTAACTGTGCATGGCTTCTGTAAGGGGAGTAGCTGAACCATTAAAAACTGAGCTAGCGTGTGCATACCTCCTCTAGCTAGTTGAGAACTTAGCATGACTTCTCTGGAAAAATAGGTACACAGGATCCCCTCGAGCAGACCGCTTGCCAGACCCTCCATACCTCACACTTAATGAATGAGGAGAGGTTTCAACCACCCCTTCTTGCCTTCATTTGCTCCAAGCGTAGACCAAGATCGAGGTCAAGCCCGATGGCAACTGGAGGTCGTGACGGGCCTCCCTGTGACTGAAACCCAACGCCTTTGGCCCCTTTTGCACAACTCTTTCTTTCCCCAGTGACCACAGGCTGTGACCCTGTGTTTACTCTCAAAGGCGCTTTCGACGTTCGCGAATAGGAAGGGGCTGATCCTTGCTTCTTGAAATTGTGATGAGCGAAACGTCGAGACGGCTTAATCTAGCGCCACGCGTCCCTCTTGATCTGACGGTTCTGAAATCTCCCGACGATGTTGTACCTTTAGCCTTGGAATTGCGATGGGAGAAACAACGAGGAACCTAATCGCGCACTAGGTGTCTCCTGTGGGTGGACGAATGAGATTGCCCCGTAATACTGCGGACCCGACTTTGGGCGCCTTTGGTGCTTTTAGGGTTCGGGGTTTCGAGACATATGACAACAAGGAACCTTCACCCTTCGAATCCCCGAATGCCGAAACACTGACACGACTAGATCCCGCGCCACGCGTCTTCTGGATAGACAACTGCTATCTTTCCCTGCACATAATATGGGAGCTATCCATTGCGCTAACCTCGGCGCAACTTCGTTAACCGCAATTTCCCGCCGACCGTCGATCTGCTTTTATAGATGAATCCGGGCTGTTGACAACGTAATTTCGCCCGCTCACTTGATTTTTAGCCTGAAATGGGGCTTTACGTGCTACGCTTGGGCGTTCTTCGTGCAACCTGCAGCTCTGGATGCTCTGGGGCCCAAGACAAGAATTGTTGCTAACATTAGGCTCCATGGGGGATAGATTCGTCCCTGTGATGCTATAAGAACTCATTCCGCAACTTTAGTGCCTTGTTGTTGGGCTATGGAGTCAGGCTCAAAACATCCCGCTGCTGAAAATACAGGCCGAAAAATAAAAGAAACAAAATAAAGATACATGCTCAAAGGAGCTTATTTATATACAATCCTAAACTAATAAAACACTTTAC
>SNQJ01S0010096.1:216842-260220 GCA_010110895.2 Picea sitchensis | reverse complement strand
CATGTACTCGCTCAACAACTACTCCTACAGGGCTGAACTTCATGAGTCTGCATAAGTGAATGGGCGGGCTCCGGGCAGGAAGTCACCTGTTCCACTGGTTCTTTATGCTCTTCTTCTTGGCTCTCCCCTAGGTCTGATTCATATTCATCATAAATAGGGACCATGGGGTGGTTCTGCTTGCTGAATGGCTCTTCAGTATCTTTATAGTGATCAAATGTAGGATAAGCTTGCTGCTCATCATCACTATAATATACATCAAAAAGGGGGTGTCCTTCATTGATATGATCCTCCTCTAGAACAATGATCCCGTTAAAATTTTCAGTTTTAGGGATAGTGGGACCTGCTGGTTCTGGCTGCTCATACATAATCTTTTTCTCTTTAATCCCAAGTAAAAATATATTGTGAGAAACCCCCTAGAGGAAAAGAGAAGAATCCTCTTCCACAACTAACCCCTCTTTTAAAAAAAGAGGGTCTTCATCATCATGAGCAGAGCTGCTAGGAACATCTGCTTCAACCCGATATCGAGGTGAGTCATCTACCATGGACCACATTTGTTCTATAAACTCACAATTTCCATAAGAGGCATGCTGATCGTTATGAATATCTAAAAGAATAGAGGCATCTGATATAATGTCAGATGCTTCTGTTCTAGGGCTAACACAATTAATATCATTCAACACCCCTATATTTTCCTGGCAAATGCTTTCCTCCACAGTAAAAGCTTCATCATGGACCTGGTCTTCAGGGCCAACAGAGGCTTCATGAAGTGAAGAAAACTCCTCACAACAGTTTTCATACAAACAATCAGCTGGAAAATAATCTTTACAAAATGAATTGAAAGCTGTATGAAAACTTGTTAAAGAGCGGATGCTTGCAGCGGGAAGAGACCGACACCATTCAAGAGCAGCTCCCTTCAATGAATACCTGAAGAGATTAATCTGGACATCTTCATGCATGATATTAAGTCGACGAATAACCTCATGAAAGTCTAGTAAATGCTCAGCTGGTACCTCCCACCTCTTTGCATGAAATTCAGGGAGGAAATTTTCCCATATGTCTCTATCAGGAAGTGCATTAGGAAAACCAACTATCTGAGAAAAGTCACAGAAAGCAAACCTTTGAGCCAGAATTTTCTCCATATCGAACCAGTGGAGTCGCCAATCGATCCTCGAATCATGGAGTCGCCAGGTGAAAGATGCGCAACTTCAAATGTGCCTGGTCCTTGTTCACCATCAAAGGCTAGATCTTAACGTTGTCGTTACCCCTGGAAGCTTCTCAGGCCGAGAAAGCAACCGCTGAAACCTTCTCGAGAAAGCTCCTCTGGGTTATCTTTCAGGTGTGTCAACAGTAGCCACAACTGAAACAGTGAAGTGGAAACAATGGAGTCGCCAGGTGCACAGTAGCAATCTTGATAATTATGATATCTGATGCACCTTCAGAATCAATTAATCGTTGTCGTTCAATCCCGGGGAAAATTTTCAACTTCGTCCCCAAAAACGACACCAGAAATGTTAGCGTCAGAAGTCACCCCTGGATTGCTTGCAGGAGCAGAGCCCAACGCCCATCAGTTTTATGTCACGATAGTTTTGAATGGGTGATCGAATGGATAAAGACTCAAGAAGATACAACTTTAACTCAGGAAACTGGGCCTGGTATGTAGAAAGCAAGGGAGGTCTTGATCCAACTTCTGTCAGTAAATGATTAAAGGGTGGTAGAGGGAAGACTTGTGAGAAGGGCGAGCAAGATTGCCTCGGGCGACAGGCCTTCAGAAGCTTGAAGATGAAAAACTCAAAAGCCAAGATTCTCTTGGTCCAGAGCCTCAAGGAGCTGAAGGGTGACTCGACTGGATCCTCCAATTCCGAGTCATTAAGCGCTAAGAAAATCATAGGAACCGATTAGAAACAATGCAACTGTTATAGTGATCCAACCTACATCATCCTATAAAAGCTACAACTCGACTGGATCCTCCAATTCCGAGCTGTTCTAACACAGTAAACAAAGAGATGGAAAAGAGGCTGACATCCATAAAGTAAGAAGTCTCCAATGCCTTATACATTAACCAGAGCGACCATCGCTTCATCAAAACTTTACAATTGGGAGCCTTGCTCAACCATCGATACATTACAAAATACAAAGACTGAGTTTATATACTCAGAGAAATTCGCCTAACAGAGGAGTGCCCATTCGCCCAAGGCTTCGTGTCCCTTCAGTCAAACTTGTACTGATATCCTTCTTCAAACGCCACTTTAACTGTGCATGGCTCCTGTAAGGGGAGTAGCTGAACCATTAAAAACTGAGCTAGTGTGTGCAGACCTCCTCTGGCTAGTTGAGAACTTAGCATGACTTCTCTGGAAAAAACGGGTACACAGGATCCCCTCGAGTAGACCGCTTGCCAGACCCTCCATACCTCACACTTAATGAATGAGGAGAGGTTTCAACCACCTCTTCTTGCCTTCATTTGCTCCAAGCGCAGACTAGGATCGAGGTCAGGCCCAATGGCAACTGGAGGTCATGATGGACCTCTCTGTGACTGAAACCCGATCCCTTTGGCCCCTTTTGCGCAGCTCTTTCTTTCGCTAGTGACCACAGGCTGTGACCCTGTGTTTACTCTCAAAGACACTTTCGACATTCGCGAATAGGAAGGGGCTGATCCTTGCTTCTTGAAATTGCGATGAGCGAAACGCCGAGACGGCTTAATCTGGTGCCACGCATCCCTCTAGATATGACGGTTCTGAAATCTCCCGACGATGCTGTACCTTGAGCCTTGGAATCGCGATGGGCGAAACGACGAGGAACCTAATCGTGCGCCGGGTGTCTCCTGCGGGTGGACGACTGAGATTGCCCCGTAATACTGTGGGCCCGACTTTGGGCGCCTTTGGTGCTTTCGGGGTTCAGGGTTTTGAGACATAGGACAACAAGGAACCTTCACCCTTCGAATCCCTGAATGCCGAAACGCCAACGCGACTAGATCCCGCGCCACGCGTCTTCTGGATAGACGACTGCTATCTTTCCCTGCACATAATATGGGCGCTATCCATTGCGCTAACCTCGACTGCAACTTCGTTAACTGTTGATGGAGCAGTTGATTGAGCAGTGGTGGATTCAGTTGTTGACTCAACAGAAGTAGATCTAGCAACAAGAGAAGTAGCAAGACCAACACCTGTTGATTATGCCATTGAAGCAACACCTAGAGAAGTACCTAGAGCAAAGACTATAGAGGCATGAGAAATAGTAGAGATAGGAGCATCAAAGTCATAAGCTAAGGTAGCAGAGACTAGGACAGAGCCAGAGCATCAGTGCATATAAAATATCTACTTAGACCTTTCATTTATAGAACCAGCAGCTGCAAAAGCAAGGGGAAACGGGGCAGTGGTTGCACCCATTTCAGCGGTAGTATCTATACCAATAGCTCTAGCAGAAGCAATTGTGGAGTCCCTAGTCCCATATCCTGTGATTGGAGATCGAGAGATAGCATAATTCATTGAGATTTATCTAGTTGACCAAACAAAAGAAAAAGATCCAATTGATCCACCCTAGTTTATACAGTTGACCCAGTAAAGAAAAAGGTAAAAGCGGGGAATCTAGATCTATATGAATGATGTAGATCCCACAGTAGATCTTGCGGATACAGAGCTGGTGAACCGAGACCCAATACAACCACTTTGATCAAAATCCATTCCAGCAAAGCTATAGCCCGTTCCAAATCCAATTAGAGATTATCCAGCCACAAATTGAGATTGAGTAGTGGTGACAGATCCCATTTCAGAAGCACTGCCCATATAATAGGTGGGAGCAGTTTACCAAATACCTGGTTACCCAGTTCTAGCAACAAAGCGAGAAGCACCCCTCCTTTCAAAGCCCACAACATCTCTTCCTGTACCATCCTCTCTTCGCCAGGATCCAGATACAGTTCCAACTCTCTTTCACGTGGTTCAATAAAGTCGAATATAAGTAATAAATCTGTCCTACCTATTTAAGCGAGCATATTCCCTACCACCCACCCTAGCTGGGTGGGCATATTATAGAATATTATATTCCTACAATCTAGTAAACCTTGCCTTCCTGCTGTACCGTAGGGAATCTAGTGGAATTCAGATACCTAGCTGACGTACTTCGCGAATATATATATATATATATATAAGATAGGGTCATTCGCTCTGGTTAGGTCTTGTCATCGGGCAACAAGGTGAGCGACTCAGCGAGGGGTGTTCCCCCATTCTAACACTTACCTTCCTATCGTCAGGTGAACGATTGGTTTCAGCAGGTGAGTGATTTATTTCCCACCCGCATATTTCACATAGTTGAGAGAATATTTCTATCCTACTTGAGAATTGATTTGGCATAGTTGATACCATTATTCATAGCTATTTCGTTGATATATTCATATGGAGAAAATCAATCAAATCTAGCGATACCATCATATACGATGCTAGTTCAAGGAAAGGAATACTGCTTGCTCATGTTGTACAATCACTGCCTGGTATTATATACTGCCTGCCCCCTGCCACTCCCACATTCCAGTCCTCACCCAAAGAGCCTAGGTTGAGTACCCTAATAAATATTTCAGTTTAGTTATTCCATTCCTTACCTATGCTATATTTTCTTACCTACGCTATATTTAATGTCATAGTCGAATGGTCGTAGCTGAATGAATGTATTTAATGTCATAGACAAACCATAGAGGAAAGGAACTTAGCCGAACCATGGATAAACTCACTACGTTTATGCGAACAAAGCTCTTATATTCCGGTTGCATAATGGTAGTACGGTAGTTACCCCAATTCGTACCCAATCGGTACCCCCGGATCCTACCATGGTATGTTCCATTGTTGGTACCCGGATCCTGCCATGTTACGTTCCCCCGCCATGTTACGTTCCATTGCTTTTCCAGCTAGCGGGATATGATATGATTCCAGCGGGAGATTTGATAAATGCCCCTCCTAATTAAGGTGCCATGTTAGGTTCATACCAAAGAGGGATATAAATGGTTAGTGCATCATGTGAAATTAAAGAGGGGCGAGAATTATTGGGCGGAAACCCGTCCCAGAAGTGTGGGAGCAAGAATAATTGAACTTCGCTAAGGGGCAGTTCTTCTTGATGTGCACCCCTTAGAGAAATGGCCGGGGAGCAACTAAATCACTGTTGATCAATCAAATGCTACCTGTCGTCGATATCTTGCTTCTCTTGGATATGAAAATGAACTTGCCACCGTTTTCTCGCTTTCTCTTTGTCCCCTTAGTTCCACAGTTCACTCGGAATTACACGACCGGGAGAAAACCCAGGAAGGCGTGGACAGATTGGATTGATCAATTGAGAACTGACTGGTTAGAGGGGGAGCGGCCAAATGAGGAGGAAGGATTACCCCAAGAGAAAAGCCCACCGATCAGATCCACTAGATAGATGCCAGGATTCAACCCATAGCCAATCAACCTATAGCCAATCACCAAGAGGCTTTTGAAAGGGCCATCACACATGAAACATCACCTATAGCAAGCAGATCCATTCCACCAAGCATAGAACTTCCACCAATCAAAGAACCTCTAGCAAGCTACCTCATTACATACATACAACATAAATATTACTTACGTTGATCCAACATTTGAGGATCATACGCAACATACAGTGGATAAACGTTAGGCTTGACGAACTAACACCGAGCGAGGCTGGGAGAAAGGCTGGTAAAAGGAAGAGGCGAGCTGCTAGAATCAACTTGCTTTATTGCGGGGATTAGAAAGAACCCGGGCTTGAACAACACAGACATGGATTCTGGTCGAATCAAATTGGGCGGGAGAAGAGTAGGAAAACAACCGAAACGGTGGGATGCTTTTACTTACGTTGCACCTTTCAAGGAGCAGAGGAGAGTCCAATCAATGTTGAGGAGCAGAGTCCCATTGATTATGGATTTTGAAGAGCTAGATGATGAGTCTTATGCCGAGAGGCTTATTCCAGGAGGGGACTGATGATGCTTACATATGTTGATTCACAAGAGGTTCATACAACAGTCAAACATAGCCGATCATTGACAAAAGGTAGGTCATTTCCAACCAGTCATAGGAAACCAGTCATTGCAGTAGCCAACCATAGTCAGTAAGAGTCATAGGTCATTGCCGATAGCAGATCATTGACAAAGGGTTGGTCATAGCTGATAGATGATCATTGCAATAGAATCATAGTCGATCATAGCCCCAAGCACAGCCGATAGCCAATCATTGACAAAAGGAATTGACATACAACTAGTCTTCCAGGAGGGTTTAGAGGTATTCCGGGAAGGGAGTGATTGATTGATATAGCCATTCTTACGGGAGGGGATAGCCAAAAACCAGAAGCCTCAACAAGCCCACCATCAGCCATAAGCCATTAGCTAGATGACATTAGACATTCACTATAAGCCTTCACCACCAAGTCCAACATAAGCCATAAGCCTTCACCACCAAGGTAATCAGATAGAACTTGCCTCAGGCAGGCGAGGTCAAGCCATTCAGGGAGGGGAGGTTGGTTGATACAAGCTCACACCAACAAATGAGATATTGAGGTTCACCCAAGTAGGCATGGATAGAATACTGAATCTTCCGCTGTTTCAACATATGATTCACATATATACGTTTCACTTTTCCATTGTATGTAATCTGAATATGCAATCTTAGGGCGAAAACATCCTAATTAAAGAAGAAGGTAGAAATCAGTCGATAAAAATATAGTTATTGATACCCTTTTTTTTCCTACTTATTCCTAGTGGGAGACTAGAGGGACTGACTGGCCTTCCTAGAGAGATAGAGAGAAGTGGAGACCTCATACTCATGCTTTAGTTCCTTTAATAGAGTGAGAGATATGATTGCCTATGGGCTCTTATCTCTTTCTTCTTTTTTGTTTTAGAAAAAGCATCTCTATAAATCAATCATTACTCCAAACAGAAAGGAACACCTACCTAGCTCTTTGAGGGAAAACGTATCTTGTTACTTGTTCGGTGAGGCGCATTGGTCAGCCTCAGTATTCTCTTAGGAAGGTCATTGGGAGGCCTAATAAAGCACTATCATGTGAGGAATGGCCTACCCGGGAAGGGGAGTGAAGTCCTATCCTATTCCTATTAAGTCTTTATAAAGAAAAAAGATCTTGCCACCATGAGAAGGCAAGTGCTAGGAATGACCGACAAACGACTGTCCCTCTCCCTCTCAATGACCATACCAATCAATGGGTAAGGACTAGACTGATAAGAAGGTTTGGGTAAAAGTTGTAGCATGCTGACTGGAACAAAAATCCCACAAAAGGTCGACCTTGTACAATTAGGTATCTAATTGAACAGTCTAGCTATTATTTACCAAACCCCCGAGAACTCAACGTGGCGGGAGGAAGAACAAGAATAACGAGAGGTGGAATAGATGCAATTAAAGATGGATTAGCAATATTGTAATACTTCACGAAGACCCTCCACTTACCAAAGATGGATTAAGAGGATTGTAATACTTAACGAAAACCCTTTATTCGATTACAACTTGATCGGGTCTTTTCCTATTTTTTATGGGTGTTTTGTCTCCTAAAAATGTTAGGAAAAAAAGTGAGCCACAACTTTTATGTTCCATGTTTTTTCAATATTTCCTTGCCCCCCTCATCAATAAGTAACTTGACAAGCGACTACGTTCCTTTTTTCAATATTTAGCAAAACGACAACCTTAAGCATATATAAACCCCGAATAATACAGGTTTATGTGATTTGATGTGAGGAAGGTGGATCAAATGCTTCCAAACCAAGGAAGTAGCTCCACCAAGGCTGGGCCTCACGCACAAGGATACAACAATATGAATGTAGGCAAGAGTCTGACCCAAGTCTGGTGAGTCTGACCCAAGTTTGAATGTAGGCAAGAGTCTGAATGGTAGAATTAGGTGTTTTATTTAAACAACAGAGACAAAGACTTACTGTTTGTCGATCAAAACCTGATGAGGAAGTAAGTAAACACCTGGCCTATTGAGGAAGGTGGATCAAAGTGAGTAAGTAAGTCAACCGAGGAAGGTGGATTGTGGATCAAAAATATAGGCCCTTTTAGCACACAAATTAGGTCCTTGGAAGAATAACTACTAATATGGATATTGCCTCAATTAGGCTAATCTATTTCTATGAACTCACCTATAGATCTCCCTTAAGGCAGTTACTGAACCAGACCGATACTTACCTCTCCCTATACTGACCACCGCTTCCTTATATTCAGCGTGGCCCACGACTTTAGGAAGGAAACAGATACGATGGCCCATGACATAATCAAATCGATCCGTCCTTATCAAATTGATTCTTCCTTTCCTAATCCCTGTTAGCCCTGTCCTTAACCATAATCAATCCGGGTTAGTCAAGTCTAAAGGAAGGCAACAAAGAATCTATTTATTACCCTTTTTCCAAGATGGCCCACTTCTAACCAAAACCAGTCCTTTAGCGTTGTCCTTTCCCGACACTCGCGACTTCCCACCACCTTACACCGGGGCAGGTGAATTAGGCAGGATACTTATTTAGCAGGTCAGGTAACGTATAGATTATATGGCCTTATAATCAATATAAATAGATTAATATATGAAACAGACTATATACAAAGTAAACATGTGAAAAAATAACCCCCCCCTCTAAGAGCTTGGTAATTAGCTTAGCTGGGAACAAAAATTGAATCGTTCTCCACCGGGGTACATTATTTACTCAACCAACTCCGATTAGTTAACCTGTTCGATCCTATTTTATTTCATATCTCTATACAAATGGACCAATCTAATCCACTCTAACTGGAGATCTAATGGATGGAAATTGTAGGGTTAATTTCATCAATCATAAATCAATGGTATCTATCAGTGTGAGGTGGGGCATCCCTACTTATTCTATTGTGTAGTGTTGGGTGCATATCATTCTAATATAATAAGTAGGGGAGGGCTTATTCCGTATCAAGACCAAGGGGGGTAGGTAGATAGATCCCTGTGGTGTGGATAGGGAAGTCATTGAAAGAAACCGGAAAGCGGTAAGAGGGTTGGATGGAAGTTGTGCCTGCCTGTTAATAGGGGAGGGCACCAATTACTACTGAATGACTTGAGTGTATGCATATAGACCGATACCATTACGATAATGCAGGGAACCCAAAAAACCATCCCGTTGCTTCACCGATTAATTGAGGAGGGGCGGGGGTATGGATTTGATCTCGACGATCTGGTGAATATACTGGTGCTTAATCTTCTTAGTAAACTGATGGTAGTGATACTTATGTTGGTACTGGACCTGAGACAGCTGCCGGACCAACTTAATCAACAGGAGAGGCTGGTACCCTTGCTTATTAAACAACTAGCTTTGCTGCTTGTAGATATGCTTATAGGTATGTTGTTGCTCCTGCATCCCTAGTCTTTGCTACTGATGCTTATAATGCTACTGTTACTGGTGCTTAGTCAACAATTTTTTCACTTGCTTCAATTTCTGACCCTGCATCATAAATGATGTAAGGGGGAAGTGTGTGTGCTTCCTCACAAGTAGCATAATTTCATATATAAGACTTGGGAAAGACTTCTCTGCATGCAGGGGGGGGGGGCAGGAAAAAAATTAGCGTAACGTAATGACATCCATCGATAATGCTTTCTTAGCCCAAGTGAAATGACTTCACAAGGCATGCCGACGCTTTGCCAGACTTGATGTTCAGGCTCGGCGAAGGAGACCTTACTTTCGAAGAGAAGCGTCCACTACAGGTTCAATTGGGACGGAACTGACAGAGTGCAGTTCACTACTATGGAACCCACAAAAAACAATTACCAACCCGACGACTATTTCTATGTTACTGCTTCTGATCGATCAACTAGCTTCCTTCCTCGTTTTCTGTGATAAATAGAAAGTAGATATGCTTTTTATATGTGTAGCTCCCATTAGAGGAAGGAAGTGAGTTTCAGCTTTGGCCACTGACCCCACCCACTGGTCATAGGCATTCTCTACTCTCCCTATGGTACCCCAACGTCTATCTACCTAGATATTTATGGTTTCAAATCTATTTCTTTCTACAACCTCGGCTAGGGTGCACTTCCCCCTGCCTGCGCATGCTCCCCCTGCCCCTACTCGGGAAATAACCTTACACCGAGCTTGACCTTTCATTTTTATATGATGGATGGATGGATGGATGGATGAGCGGGCTGGTTCGATGGCTGGCTGGGATTGATGGAATTTCTCGACACACTTTGAAATCGGTGTTGGCTACATGTTGAAATCGGGATAGCTGGCGGGGAACATGTATTAATCAGACGATATAGTGGGCCACATACATGTGGTTTTAATCAGACGGTCTATTCAATCGGACGGTCTAGCTGGCGGGGAACAGATGTGATTGAAATCAGACAGTCCAGCGGGACACATACAAATGGTTCAATCTCGGCGAACCATAACCCATAAGAATGACAACTTGGTATCCTGCTACGCCCGGGCTCGTCTTGTTATGTATGTTCCATATCCATTTATTTCACTGTTGATTTCACCCGAATAAAAACGAAAGCATGATAAAAAATATCGTATACAAAGATATATCTTGTTAAAGTTAGGTCTCTTCACTTCATGTGCCTCCCCCTTGAGCGGCTTGTAATCGTTCTTGACCCGATAATGTCCTCTCGTCAACCAACAACTCCACCTTTATATATACATATACTTATTATTGATTACATATATCTATCTATTTTATTGTACACCTACTAGGCAACTGAGGAGAAGGAAATGGACAGTACACCTGAGACAGAGAAGCTTACCGTCATAGGCATACAGGTTTGATGAATGCCGCATAGGGTCTCCTTTGATCTATCTATCTCTATTACTAGCTAGCGCACTATCTTCCTTCTTCCATTCTCCTTTCTTGTTCTTCCAGTCATTATTTATATATGTCATTACACTTTTCCCTCTTTTTTCCCTTGCCGACCAAGTAAATAAGTGGTTCGCTTATGTTATTTCATTTTTTCACTGTTCCCTCGAATTAATGGGAATCCTCCATCATCTTGAAACACCTTCCACTCGACCTGTGTTCATCTGCAAGACCTCAAGAAGTTCGTACATTATTAGCGGTTGATGATGCGAGTGAATTGAATGGTTGAATGAGTCCCGCGAGTCCCGCTGATGAGAGAATTAGCAAGTGATTTCCTGCTGATGACTGCAACATTGAATTGATGTGCCCTCCTGCATTGAATGGTGAGACTAGGCTTGAAAGCTGGCATCTATATTTCCTTGGTACGAAAGCTAAGCAATAGAAGTCTAGCAAGTGAGGTTAAAAGGTCAAAGTGTGGAAAGGGATAAGAAAGTAAGCAACGAAGTAAAGGGAGGATCTGCACCTTGATCTGCCCTTGTCTCTGTAATCTTTGAGAATGGTGGCTATGTATCTGTCTTCGCACCTGGATAGGGATCCACTTATCGGCCAATGAGGTCAAATACAATTGTTGGGGATGCTTCAACCGAAACTACTGCCATTGGTGGTGCTACCCCTATATTTTTGGTCTTCGCTACTGTTTTTTATGCCTTAGCGGGTTCTCCATATTGAAATGGAATGGATGCTGGAGGCAGGGATTCGGGTAATGCCCTTGCTCTTGTTGGCATTGGAAATTAAACCGGAGAAGCTGGGAAAGGAATTTTAGGGTAGGAATCAACAATATGGAGATCAGTGGTTTAGGGAGGTCCACTAGATTCATTGTGGTAGCATTCCTTTCCCTTACGTAGTTTGGAACAGTTTGACCATGTGTTATGGTAGGGTAGTCAGGTGCATGTCTTGTGCTCATGGGTGGTCTATCTATATTACCCTATGTATGATTAAGTAGTTAACATAGTTGACCTAGTAGCTTATCCTGCCTCATATCCAATTGATCCAGATAACGATCCAAATCCAGATATCGAAACATCATAAGTGGGAATAGTAAGGGATGTAGGAACACGAGTTAATGCTGAAACCATGCTTTTTGGAACACTAGGATTTGGAGCACTAGTAGATGATGAAACAAAGCTCATTGAAACACTCGCTGATGCCTCCACATGAGTTCTAGGTCCATCAGACAATGTAGGAACACAAGGAGGAATTCATACTAATTCCGTGACTTCAACTTGGTAAACTGCAATTGCTGCTCTAGCTGCCTCTTTACATCCTGTGGGCAGTGAATCAATAGAACCGGGGCTAGGAGATACGCCTTTACTTCATCTACAATCGGATCATTTATTTGGTTGGTGGATCAATAACTGTGCTCGGATCAACCTCAATGAATTATAAGGCACGATCCGACATTGGAATTATACGAGGTGGGGGTGCAGGATCTTCTACTACTTATGGGTAAACAAAGTATTATGTCTCCTCTACTTCTAGTGCCTCATACCCAGTATGTATTCTTCTTTCCTTGCTTCGACCTAACGATACAGCAGGGACGTCCCCACTAGCAATTCCATTTTCCAGCACTCACAAAGCCTACCCTTTCCCTGTCAAGTTTTATAAAGCCTGCCATATTGATTTATGTGGTTTCAAGTCCGCCTCCTAGTAGACCAAGTCAAATGACTAACACCTCTTAATCATTAGCAGCATGAAGAGAACGCAACATGAAGACCCGGATGGGTGTACCTCTCATTAGGTATGTCTAGGGAGTCGCTTGCATTTTCCCAGGGCAGCCCCACATTGTACTTTTCATGTTTGTTTTGTGGACGGGATGCACTTTGGGCAAGCAACTGGTAGACTTTAAATAGCAACAGATTATTACAGCGAGAGTGAATTGGGGTCAGGCGCAATTACAGGTAAACAGATGGGTGCTGCTTCCTTTGATGTCAGTGAAACCAGCGGGTAAACCTCCACGGTACAGGGTCAACTGACTATGCAACTAGAGAATATTCCAGATCAACTTCATTGCGCTACAATACTGCCTCTCGAACGGGCTCCGTTGGCTTCTTTACTTCTTTCTCTGCTGATGTTGATGCTATTAGTTTTTATGGAAGGGATCAGGAGGTGGAATATGGTATGCTTACTCAAATGCTGCTTAAACCTTTGCTGGTGAGACTGCTCCTTCTTTTCCTCGGTAAACTGCTGGTTCTGGATTGATTGGATAAAATGTAGCTGGTCCCAGATCAACTAGACATGGAACCAGACTAAGGGGTAGCTCAATAACATACTATGAAATGGGCGCAAGCAACTGATTCTATCAACTTAGCGGGTTAACCGCTCTATGAAGGAAGTGAAGCGAGGACCGGAACAATACTTCTTTTAACATAAAGGATTGGTGGAACATCACTGGTTTATATATATGATTTAGACCGTATGGACCAATACATCAACACATTAGCTCATTACGATCTATGCACAAGCCCATGCATGCAGGTAGCAAGGGAAGGCAGGTTGAAAGAGAAGGGATAGACTTGTATAGGAGCAGAGGAACCAAGCCCAACCCTACGAACTTATAAAGTCACCAGAGAAAACATAACCCACTAGAGCATAGGCACCACCAGTAACAGAGAGAGCATTGGGGGAGGCAGGAGCAGAAGCAACAAAGGTGGGTGCAGTTGAATAACCTCCATACGCAGATCTATATGTGTCTGATTCATAACTAAAAGTAGTTTCCCCTAATGAACCATTTTACCTGTAACCAGTAAATGACCCTGCGACTTCAGCACTAGCGTGGGCATAGGCCGTAGAGGCAAAGGCAGTTTCCTTTCGAGAACCACCAACAATAGAAGCAAAAGCAAGGGTGGTAGCACCAATTTCAATAACATCAGTTACTTTTTCATCCATTGAACCCTAATATGTAGCACTAACATTCTTACCAATTCCAGACTTTGTTGACCAAGAAGCCATGTCACCCGCGGCTAAGGAATAAAGTAGGCATAAAGGTGGCAGGGGAATTTCCAGTTCCATTCATTCATAAAGATACAACACCCCGTTGATCCCGTTCGAGCAGACCCTATGCGACATATCTGATTCCAGGTCAAGTTGACCTAGGCGCCTATAAACCAGTATATCTCATGTGCTTCCAACCCTCCCAAAGTCAAGTTCCGTGCTTTGTGTCCCATTCAGCTCCGTACCCATACCGGGTGAACCACTGCTTTTTTATCTGTCCCTGCTGCTGGGTCTACTGCTGGAATTTAATCTCCAATGAGTGGATTTGCCTCTGTAACTCGATCAACGGGATTTACATAGAAGGGATGGAGCATGCCTCACTCATGACCTTAGAGAACCTAAACTGGAAAGGAGTCTCCAAACACATTGGACCTGTTTTCTCAACCCAACGCATACTCCTCAATCGAGCGGAGAAACAACATCACTCCTTTCCCTCTTTGCCGGATCTGAACGTCACACCCTTGCATCAGATAAGTGGTCTAATGGGTTTGTAAGTAGCTGAGGTAGGTTAGACCAGCATGGGTTAGCATGCCAGTGTTATAAAGCTAAGCATCTATACATGGAATTCAATCTAGGCATTTATATTATGATATACCCACCACATGACTAAGATCTTTGGTAGCATCACTCCACTTGGGATCCCTTCATTTGGTTCCATATTATATATGAGTTACAGAGTCCCTAGTTCTTGCGGTGAAAGAGACAATGTTTTATTCTATTTATTGACCAAGTTTAGTTAGAAGCAGTTGAATCAACACTCCCACCTAAAGAGGTAAAAGTTTAACCCGCAAAACCTATTTATTTAGTCTCATCGGCGAAGGCAGAGGCTTCAGAGGCAGCAGAGACGAAGGAAACTAGAACAGAGGCATCATAGGCATAATCATAGGTAGAAGCGAGAGAAGCAAAGGTAGAACCAGTTCCATATGTTCCAGTCCCATTTCCAGGCGTAAATCCCTGAACATCGATTTATTGGGTTGACCGAGTCAAAGAAACAGAGGCTACGGGGAAAGCACCATAGGCTTCTTAGCAAGAAGCAGAGCGTGCATCAGATCCAAAGCTCGTGGCATCCCTTCTTGTTCGAAAGCCAAATCCTACGATTGAAGTTCCAAATCCAGTGTCTGTAGTAGATTCTCCGGTTTCATATTCTGATCCTGATCTGAAGCGCGTAGTTCCAATTCCAGTCTCAGATCGATATTTAGGTGAAAGCACTGGAAAAGTCAAAGCAAGCTTGGTAGGGATACATAGATAGTACCTACCTTTAGAGAGCCTTGCAGAGAGAAAGAATGTCTTTGCACGCAGGAGATCAGTTGGAGACTCAGATCGAGATCGCGAAAGCCCGCAGATTCTATTGCAGATTTAGTAGCCACGGAAGCAAAGGCATCAGTCCCAATCATTGTTGATCCAATTGATCCATAAGTGTCAGCAGATCGAGTTGTTTCACCAACAAAGGCAATTGACCAAGTGATAGATTCTTCAGTCCCCAATCCAATTGTAGAGCTTCTGGTCGTAGATCCGAAGCGAGTAGATTCATCAGCACCTTGCCTAGCGCCCCTTTCTGTTCGATAGCCCTCCGCATTCCTTCGCGGGGTCCTGGACCCATAACCGGAAGGGGCAGATCCAATTCTAGCATATCTAGTCCCAAAAGCAAAGGTAGCAGCAATTCAAAAGGCGCTTGACCAAGCATCAAATCCACCAGCTCCATATCCAGGTGCAACGATGGAGGTAGAGCATACAGAGCGATACCCAGTTAGAAATCCTCTAGCCCAGTTGGAGCTGACTCAGAGGAAGGATAGTACGACGTTGTGGTATCCTTATATCTTATGCGATCATTATGCGATAATCCGATAGCTGACGTAGGGTCTGCTTTTGATGGTCTGGCTAGAGTGTAGCTTACGCTATCGTTATCAATGACGATCCATCGGGGATGTAGCACTTTTGATTAGCTCGAGTTCCACTTTCGATCGATCGTCCAGTGGCAGGAAAATCCAGATATAATTGACATTGTTTCCCTATATCCAGATTCAGAACCAGAGACAGTTTAAGCACTCATTTTAGAACCATTTGATCCAGTCGAAGAAGCGTTAGAAGCATAGGCAACGAAGGCAGAGGCACGGGCAGCTAGAGTAGAAATAGAAGTAGCCGGAGCAGAGCCCGTTTACTCAGCAAAAGCAATTGATAATGCCAATTATTCAGTTGACCAAGTTTACCTTGAAGAATCAGATTCAGTTGATCCATATCCAATAACAGAGCTATCAGTTGACCTCTTTGCCCGAGCAAAAGTACCAGTTTGAGTGCCACCCTGCCTAGCGTCCTTGTTAGTTCGAGATCCATGGCCCATCCATTTCAGATCCTCTCCTTCCAAAGTCCATTACTATTCCATATCTAGGAACCATTGGAGAGCTTATTCTAGCATCTCCGCCAACATATGGGCTCGTATAAGTAAAGCATGTAGAGGCAACATCCATTTGTTTGGTTCCATATCCAAGCACAGTTCGAAAGATAGTAACAGAGGTTCATGCAGCTAGAGTAGCAAGCGCAGTAAAGGCATCAGGAGGGGAGGTAGTTCGATAGCCAGTTGGAGTTGGTCCAACATCACCAGTAGTTCCAGTCCCAATTTCATATCCAGATCGAGCAACACCTGGAGCAATTGTTTGACCCGTTAATGCAGATCGAGATACAATAACTGTTCGAACATATTCAGTTCCATATCTTATTGCAGAGCCTGCTCCAATTCTATTTCAAGAGTAAAAGCCCGTGGCATACCTTTCATTTATAGAACCAGAAGCAGATCATCTAGTCCCAGATTCAGTGGACCCATAAGCACAAGCATCAGAAGTTTCAGTTCCAGCTTCCATACCAATTGATCGAGTTGTTTACCTTGAATCAGTCAATTATACACCACCATTAGCAGAGTCAGTTCTAGTGCCAGTTGATCCACTAGATGAAAAAACAGATCTAATAGCAGTGGTCGATCCTTAACCAGTTGATCGAGTTGCTATACTAGTTGTTCTTTAACCAGTTTAAGCACTAATTTGAGAACCAATCCCGGTTTAAGTAGATCCAGCAGTCTCAGATCCAGATCTCGTGATAGTCGACCTAATTGACCGAGAAAAAGCATCAGTAGCAGGCGGGGTTGGAGATCCAATTCAAGATCCTCCAGTTGCAGTTGGAGTTGGTCCACCCACGGATGATCCTACTTTTGACCTCGATAAAGAAGCGGTTCCATATCCACCTTGAAATCGAGCAACAATCCCACCAGTTATAGTTCCCAATCCAGTTGGAATTCTGGTTCTAGAGCCAGTAGTTCCATATGTTCCGACAAGAGCTTATGTTTCTATTTATAATGAAGAGGCAAAGGCAGTAGAGACGGCGGGTGAGCTAGCTTAATCCATTGAAGAATTAGTTAATGAATAAGCTCACCCAATAACATTGGAAGAAGAGTCTTAATTCCAACAGTCTAATCCCAGGAGCATTGGAAGAAAAAAGAGCCATAAGCCTTGGAGCAAGGGAATCAGACCTTAAGCCCAGGAGCACTGTGAGAGTTGCCTAAATAGGAGCGAAGTTGGAATCTTTTTTAGATATGTCTAGTCCTCCTAGAAGCAAGCCTTGGAGCCAGCCGGTAAAATAAGGACTCACAGACCTAGTTCGAAGAGCTCAAACCTCAGGCTCAGGAGCTTCGTGAGAAGAGGTCCGAAGAAAGGGGAATATGTGTATTGCTTGTCTATAATGGCCGAGCCTACCTGGGTGGGTGTCTGTTGAGTTCATCTTTTTTTTATCTAGTGGGAAGGAAGAATGGCTTGCCCGACAAAGGAGGGCAAGGAAGAACTTCAAGATGAAAGACACAAAGTGGAGCGAGCTAGTGATTTGAGCATAACCAAGAGGACTCGATTTTTGCAAAAAATATGTGTATTGCTTGTCTATAATGGCCGAGCCTACCTGGGTGGGTGTCTGTTGAGTTCATCTTTTTTTTATCTAGTGGGAAGGAAGAATGGCTTCGTCTGACAAAGGAGGGCAGAAGAACTTCAAGATGAAAGACACAAAGTGGAGCGAGCTAGTGATTTGAGCATAACCAAGAGGACTCGATTTTTGCAAAAGACTTGGATTTAAGAGGCTCATTACTCTAACCGGCCTTATAGAAAAGAGAGGAGCACAACGGATGAAACTTAAGGATCTGCTTCAAGCTCTACACCTTCAACTCCCGAGGCTTTATCTCGTACGCCAACCTTAGTAGAAAAATATTAATTTGGTAATGTGCCCACTTTCTCCCCTTCTCCTTTTACTTTTGCATGCGTACAATGCCTATTGATCAGATTTATACCCTTGGGGGCATGAGTATTGGGGCGTGATAGAAGCAACCCTCCGAGGTGTTTCCCTTCGGGGATAGAAGGGATCAAACAGATTCAAGTCCTTAAGAACAGTTAGATCCAGGCATGAAGGAAAGTTCTAACCAAGACCCATTTGACCCGGCCTATAAGTGCATTCTCCCATACACCCCTACCCCTCAATAAAGGCTTTCATTCCTGTTTGCCTGCTTTCATTGTGGAAGGTCCATATATTGAATCATGGCCTTATTATTTTCAAAAAGGCATTGGCCTACATCAGGTATTTTCTCCCCAGGCAGGGCACCTTATGAACATAAAATAAGGAGGGGGGCTTACCTAAGCCGAGCTATTACCCAGTGAATGGTAAACATAAAGAATTATATCTCTTCCCATGGAAATGGTCTATGAATCAATCATGCATTGTAATTATATCTCTACCCAGACAGGCCGTAGCCTCGGCTACGCGATCGAATCGAGGTAAAGACCATCAGAGGCCTAAATGACTGGAACACACACCCCACACGATACGTAAGACCCTTACTGTGCCACAAGGATGGGACAATTTCATTGGGTCGGTGGGCATGAAGAACATTGCTATTTATTACTTTAGCCGGAAGGATTACTTAAGCACGACAACTACCACCTTTCTCTTTACAACCAGATACTTGCTCACTTACCTAGAAGAAACAAAATATTCACGGGTAGACTTGCTTAGGCACTTACAACATTCATATTTACTTATTCAGCCTACAATGTGATCTACCAACACTTAGGGCAGTTAGGGGATGGGATGGGATCATGGCATCTACCAACAGTTAGGGGATGGGATGGGATCATGGCGTGGCATCTGCCCTACTTCTGCCTTAACTTCATATATTGAATGGGGGTACACACTTAGAACAACATTTGTATTACCTTTTGAAGCCGGACGGATTACTTTCTGTTGCACAGAGAAGAACCACTAGTTCTGGAATCGTGCCTCAGAACTCCCTGTTGGGTTGACTCCTTACTTATGAGATTGCATAGGGGTTAGTGAGCACTTTTCATCTTTTAAGATTGCTTGCACACCGCTACGCCCCTTATGCTTACTTACTTTATCTTAACAACTACCCATACTTCCTTCACCACAACCTCTATTTACTGCCTTACACTTACGACATTGGATCCCATGGAATCAGGAAGGGAGGACTTCACATGGAGAAGAGAGAGCAACGTTTACGGGCTTCAACATAGAGCTCGATGGGCTTCAGACATTTATAGGAGGGAGATGGATCATACTTGCTTTATTAATCTTTGGAGGGACGACACTCTTCCTATTAACCCTTTATCCTATCTTACCCTTTACTTTTGTGTTACCATAAAACTATCCACCTTGAGACTTAGACCCGTTAGACCTATACCACCCTATACCACTTGATGAATTCATCTTAGCGAGGTACAACTATAGAACCCACTACATGGAGTTTAGAGTTTAGGGAAGTCTAGAAGTAATAATCTTGTTTTTTTCCTCATGTAATTAATCTTGTTTTTTGACGATTTTAATTACCCTTTGAGTTTTTCACCTGTCAACTCCTCCAAAGCAGGAAAGGTGTCCTAATGATTGAGCCCAATGGGTGACCAAGGTTTGAAGTGTTGTAAATTACCATGCTAGACATCAATCCTAGAGTCTTGTGGAATCTGCTAAGTTTTGATAGGATTTTTAATAATTAAAAATTTTTCTCGAATATTGAAAATTTTAATTATTTTTATGAAAATGCAATTTAACTGAATTTTGTATAGGGTACGGGTACTCAAAACAAATGGTTTATGACCCTATAATTTGGGTATTCAAAACAAATGGTTTAGTCCTCCTAGAAGCAAGCCTTGGAGCCAGCCGGTAAAATAAGGACTCACACACCTAGTTCGAAGAGCTCAAACCTCAGGCTCAGGAGCTTCGTGAGAAGAGGTCCGAAGAAAGGGGAATATGTGTATTGCTTGTCTATAATGGCCGAGCCTACCTGGGTGGGTGTTTGCTGAGTTCATCTTTTTTTTATCTAGTGGAAGAATTGCTTGCCTGACAAAGGAGGGCAAGGAAGAACTTCAAGATGAAAGACACAAAGTGGAGCGAGCTAGTGATTTGAGCATAACCAAGAGGACCCGATTTTTGCAAAAGACTTGGATTTAAGAGGCTCATTACTCTAACCGGCCTTATAGAAAAGAGAGGAGCACAACGGATGAAACTTAAGGATCTGCTTCAAGATCTACACCTTCAACTCCTGAGGCTTTATCTCATATGCCAACCTTAGTAGAAAAATCTGAACTTGGTAATGTGACCACTTTCTCCCCTTCTCCTTTTACTTTTGCATGCGTACGATGCCTATTGATCAGATTTATACCCTTGGGGGCATGAGTATTGGTGCATGATAGAAGCAGCTCTCCGGGGCGTGTCCCTTCGGGAATAGAAGGGATTGAATAGATTCAAGTCCTTAAGGACAATTAGATCTAGGCACGAAGGAAAGTCCTGACCATAACCCATTTGACCCGGCCTATAAGTGCATTCTCCCATACACCCCTACCCCTCAATAAAGGCTTTCATTCCTGTTTGCCTGCTTTCATTATGGAAGGTCCATATATTGAATCATGGCCTTATTATTTTTAAAAAGGCATTGGCCTACATCAGGTATTTTCTCCCCAGGCAGGGCACCTTATGAACATAAAATAAGGAGGGGGGCTTACCTAAGCCGAGCTATTACCCAGTGAATGGTAAACATAAAGAATTATATCCCTTCCCATGGAAATGGTCTATGAATCAATCATGCATTGTAATTATATCTCTACCCAGATAGGCCGTAGCCTCGGCTACGCGATCGAATCGAGGTAAAGACCATCAGAGGCCTAAATGACTGGAACACACACCCCACACGATACGTAAGACCCTTACTGTGCCACAAGGATGGGACAATTTCATTGGGTCGGTGGGCATGAAGAACATTGCTATTTATTACTTTAGCCGGAAGGATTACTTAAGCACGACAACTACCACCTTTCTCTTTACAACCAGATACTTGCTCACTTACCTAGAAGAAACAAAATATTCACGGGTAGACTTGCTTAGGCACTTACAACATTCATATTTACTTCTTCAAAATTCTTACAATGTGATCTACCAACACTTAGGGCAGTTAGGGGATGGGATGGGATCATGGCATCTACCAACAGTTAGGGGATAGGATGGGATCATGGCGTGGCATCTGCCCTACTTCTGCCTTAACTTCATATATTGAATGGGGGTACACACTTAGAACAACATTTGTATTACCTTTTGAAGCCGGACGGATTACTTTCTGTTGCACAAAGAAGAACCACTAGTTCTGGAATCGTGCCTCAGAACTCCCTGTTGGGTTGACTCCTTACTTATGAGATTGCATAGGGGTTAGTGAGCACTTTTCATCTTTTAAGATTGCTTGCACACCGCTACGCCCCTTATGCTTACTTACTTTATCTTAACAACTACCCATACTTCCTTCACCACAACCTCTATTTATTGCCTTACACTTACGACATTGGATCCCATGGAATCAAGAAGGGAGGGCTTCACATGGAGAAGAGAGAGCAACGTTTACGGGCTTCAACATAGAGCTCGATGGGCTTCAGACATTTATAGGAGGGAGATGGATCATACTTGCTTTATGAATCTTAGGGACCTAATACACTTCCTATTAACCCTTTATCCTATCTTACCCTTTACTTTTGTGTTACCATAAAACTATCCACCTTGAGACTTAGACCCGTTAGACCTATACCACCCTATACCACTTGATGAATTCATCTTAGCGAGGTACAACTATAGAACCCACTACATGGAGTTTAGAGTTTAGGGAAGTCTAGAAGTAATTAATCTTGTTTTTTCCTCATTAATCTTGTTTTTTGACGATTTTAATTACCCTGAGTTTTTCACTCAAATAATCATACAAAGTGGTGAAAAGATCGCCTAATGATTGGAGCCCAATGGCACCTCAAGGTCTATGAGTGTTGTAAATTACCATGCTAGACATCAATCCTGTAGATCTCGTGGAATTTCTTTAAGTTTTGATAGGATTTTTTAATAATTAAAATTTTTCGAATATTGAAAATTTTTAATTATTTTTATGAAAAATGTAAAAATTTGGTCTGGGAATTTTGTATAGGGGTATGGGTACTCAAAACAAATGGTTTATGACCCTATAATTTTTTTCTAGGTCAATGTCCATGAGGAATCCAACTCAGTAAAAAACCAGGTAAAAAAACCAGATTTTGTAAAAGTCATGGAAGGGGGGAATGATTCCTAAAGTCATTCCTAAGTTACGAAATGGTTCTAAGGTTAGAAAGGACCCCCACAATTCAATTTATATTAATTTATTAAGTTTCCCTAGCCAGGGGCGCCCCCTCTTTGTGAATACGGTTTATGGGCTTGTCCAGTGCAGGGAGATTTAGATTCCTCGGATTGCAAACAGTGCGCATCCACGGCCGAAGTAGAGCTTGTTCAGGGTTGTCACAACACTTCTGGATTCATTCAACTAGACGGCTGCTTCTTGAGGTACGACAATCATAACTTTTACAACGATATTGAGAGTAGGAAGAGTCCGCCAATAAGTGTTCTCTGCAACACTGACAATAGCAGTCAGCCACAACAATTCACTAATGCTGTTAAAGCTGCTCTCAAATGTTACTGCTCAAGTTGCGCCTGGTAATCTGGTAATTTATCGCAGGCCCAAACTTTTCGCTGCAGATTCAGTAGCTGCGCCTGGTAATTTATCGCAGACTATCTACAGCTTAGCGCAGTGTTGGAGAGATCTGTCCCAAACAAGCTGCGGATCATGCCTCACTGAAGCCTTGTCAAATATATTCCGATGCCAAAGTGGAGAAATTGGGGCACAATTCGGATCGAAGAACTGCTATTTGCGTTACGAGGTTTATGAATTTTTCAACACTTATGTTCTCTCGCCGCCGCCAGGGAAAAGTCCTTCCGTATCTTCCGGTATGTTCTTCACATTGTTTACCATGATAACGAATATGGTACTGATTTTTTAGGATTTTGTTTTGGTGAAATAAAACATAGCCAATTTAGTGAGAATTATTGTGCAAATTTGCAGGAGGCAAAATATCTAATGTCCTTGGTATAATTCTGGGCGTAGTAGCTGCCATTGTTGGATTAATTGCAGCAATAGGCCTTTGGAAGTGGAAGCATTCCTCTCGTCGGAAATGTCGGGAACGGATTTATCTAGTTAGAGGTCCAGAATTTGCTAAATCATTTAGCCTCAACGATATTCAGCTTATGTCTTGTGAACTGTTCAGCTATTTGTTTACCCCAACATGAATAGATACTATTATCGCAGGTGACCAAGGAGAAATTAGCTTAGCCCCGAGTATCACGAATACGGAACTCATTTTCAAGTACGATTTTCTGAGAGAAGCTACCTCGAATTTTAAACTAGAGAACAAGGTTGGAGAAGGGGGTTTTGGAGCCGTCTTTAAAGTGAACTCTTGGTATTGCATTGAATTAAATTTGATATTTAAACGTAATGGAGAATATAAAAAAATTTGAAGTTTGTTGATCTGCAGGGGGTTTTCCCAGATCACAGAGAGGTTGCAGTTAAACGACTGTATATTAGTTCGAGGCAAGGAGACGCTGAATTTCTGAATGAAGAAAATCTTATCAGTCGTGTTCAGGAATCTTGTGAAATTGCTTGGTTGCTCCGTTGAAAACTCGGAAAGGCTACTGGTTTACGAATACCTCCATAACAGTAGCCTGGACAAGATTCTATTTGGTTTGTACCCATTTTCAATCGCTGCATGAATCATAGATTCCTTAGTTTGTATATGTAGATTACTAATATGTTTACTATGCATTGCAGATGCAACAAAACACCATTTACTTGATTGGAAAAAACGATATGAAATCATAGTTGGAATTGCACGTGGGCTTGCCTATCTTCACGAAGAATCTGAGATTCGAATCATCCACAGAGATATTAAAGCCAACAATATTTTACTTGATGATAAACACAGACCCAAAATAGCAGACTTTGGATTAGCCAGACTTTTTGAAGATGATCGGAGCCACGTTAGCACTAGAGTTGCAGGAACTTTGTAAGAATTTTTTCTACCATTCAAATGCTTGAGGTCCCCAAATAATTCATATAATAAATTACAGTACAAGAACTAATTAGAACTCATATAACTGGATCGACATATAATTTTGAGACGGTTAAGATATGGAGATCTGATGCATTGTGCAGAGGTTACATGGCCCCTGAGTGCGCTTTACGCGGACAGCTGACAGAGAAAGCCGATGTATTCAGCTTTAGAGTGCTTCTACTGGAGACTATCAGCGGAAAAAAGAACCAGAGTTCAACTGAAGACATGGAGTTTCTCATTGAAGAAGTATGGTTCATGTAGATCTCATCTTTCTAGTGGAAATATTCTCAAATATTCATAGCCCGTTGCTAACTAAAGTTTTATGTTTTGTTAATTGTAAAACAATAGTACTAAACTGTTGAGATTGAATCAGAGGAATAACAAATGATCTAAAGAAATTTTCACAATTTCTGAGTTTGCACAATACTAAGATCTGAGCTGACAGAAAATTAGATTTAACAAAAATCTATTTCTTGATAAGCAAGTTCATTGAATTAGATCTTAGACTAATCAAAACAAAACTAGTTCAGGCATAGAAAAAGAACAGATCTAATCAGTAGATCTGAGATAGATCTTAAACAAGACCATTTTGATCTATGAATCTGAAATAAATATAACAAGTAAACATCAGAAGTAATGAACAACACACAAATCTAACAAATATGATCTTGAACAAGTAACTTACCTTTTGTCTTACCTCTGATTACTGAAGGTAGTCATGTCACACATAAGAGATGGAGTGCCATTAAATATTATGCTCAGAAAAAGCCTAGGATCATAGATCTACCACAAGGGTAAGATCTCTTGCCAAGAGAATGATGAGACTGACTTGCCACCAATGAGAAAACACCCTTAAACCTCACACAAAAAAATCTGGAATCAAAACCCCACGCACACAATAGATTCTAGGAACCAAACCCCCATGGTTTCTTGGAATCAAACCCTCATGCACACAATACTCATGCAGGGAGAGATAACAATAGGTACGACAGTCTTTAATGCTCAACAAAAGGGCTGCGGATCAAGTGATAGGACAGATCTGGACAAAGAGAAGGTGACAACAGCTTCTTGAAAGGAGTCTAGGGTAGTAGACTTGCTGTTGAAGGGGACGACACTTCCTCCTCAACACACAGGTATACATGGTACCCACATCCCTAGATCACCACAGAAGAAATTCAGCAAGAGAGGGCCGAACCACCACAGAGAACCTCAACCAAGGAGGGCCGAACCACCACTGAAAAACTCAGCAAGAGAGGGCTGAACTACCACAGAGGAAAACTTAGCCAAAGGAGGCCGAACCACCACAGAAAAACTCAGCAACTGTTACAAGAGGAGGGCCGCAACACACTAGAGGAGATCCGCTCACTTTTGGGAGGATAACACAAGAGCATAATAGAATATATCACCAAGGTAAGGGAGGAGGTCTATATTTATACTTTAGACTAGGGGTTAGTCTAGAGGTTTAGTAAAAATAATAATTAGAATGATAATTAAAATTAACATATTTAATTAATATAAATATTAATTAAATATGTTATAAATTAAACATTTAATTAATATTTTCATAATGACCCCTAAAACAATAATACAAAACCCCAAATAAACACAAGCAAGGGTGAAGGGGGGTTTAGGTGGGTTTGCATGGTGGCAATATTGTCCAATCATTCTCAAAGTGACTTTTTAACTTTATCATCATTGCATATGGGATACATCCCTCATGTGGCCATGCTCGCCTTCAAGGAGGGACATACACCAACAAGCACCAGATCAAAGACCAGGTGGCCTCAAAATATCTCTGGGGTCTTATCCACCAAGGTACAAGACCAAGGATCAACCCATGCCTCAGGCATGGGTACCCTGGAACATTTCCAGGGGCCCTAACATATCTATGGACTTTAACTACTTGGTCCCAGACCAAGAACCCCAGTCATATACTGGGGGCCCTCTCGGGGGTCTTTACTGCTTGGTCCCAGACCAAGAATCCCAGTCATCTATTGAGGGCCCTTACAAGGGTCTTTTTCCATGGCACTGATTGTTTGGTCCTAGACCAAGAACCCCAGGGGTGCACTGGGGGCCCTAGATCTCGGGTAGGGTCTTCGCCATCCTCTCGGAGAATGGATCTTGCAACTGCTTTAAATTCAACAAGAGTGATTAAAATCGGTCTTCTATGCACGCAAGCGGTTTCATCATTGAGACCTTCAATGTCCCGGGTGGTGTGGATGCTGACAAGTGACCGAGAAAATCTTCCTTCGCCCACAAAGCCTGCTTTCATAGATCTGGATAGTGCGGGCGCACCCAACGAAGTTAAGTGTCCTAGAGTTATTGACCCTGACAAAACATCCAGCAGTAATTGGTCATCGGAAGCTACGACTTCTTTTACAACACCTTCCGATATCCATTCTGCAGTAGCCGATCCTTCATCAAGCAGTCTGGAGCCAAGGTGAAAGTCAGCCAATGCCTGTAGGCTCTTGGCATAATCCTATCTCCTTTTATTATAAGACGACATTATCTTCTCAGATCAAATGAATGAGGGGGTGGAACCCCCTTTTCCCTTTTATAAACACTCAACCAAGCACTAGGGGGGGGCAAGGTGTGAAGCCCTATCAAACTTTGATTTTTTACTTTTGGCCCTACTAAATTGCGCCCCCCTCTCTCTATGGTGCGCTTGTGATGTCCCGTTCCCAAGAGTAGGCCAATAGGGAGTGACTTAGTTGTCTATTTGTTCCCGTGGACTATAGTCAGGCACAAACATGGAACACAAGGAGAAATAAGGGTGAATAAGTGGTTAAACAATGAATTAAGCCAAAAAACATAGGAAAAGTAACTTAATATAAATTCAACGGAGAAATAGAATAAAAAGGTGTTGAAGGGGAGGCTTAATTAATTAATCACTCACCTTAGGAGGAAAATCATCTAGCTTAAGTGATGTCAACAAAGAATTAGATCGGGAAAGGTATAAAAGGAGGAATTCAACCTAATTACTTATTATTTTATGATTTGATGTTGAGACAGTTTCTAGAGGAGGAAATCGACCCCTTTGTTGTTTTGTGGATTTCTGGAGGAAACCACCACACAGATTGGTTTTCAGTGTTGGAATACACACCCTAGCCTATCAAAGATACCATCTAGGTATTTCACTGTGGCAGTTCAGGAGTATTCAGATCTACTACAGTGATTACACAACTCAGCCAGTGAGGGTGCAAGGATTAGAGAGGGTTTTGTGTAGCTGCACGAGACTAGGGTTTATTTTGCATATTCCTTCCGACCAAGTTGAGGATCAACTAGGGTGCTTCTTTTGAGCCACCAGTCATCAAATTATGAAGTTGGAATCTACCAGGGTGCATCAAATAGCCAGATAGTGCACAACTCTTTAGGAGGGACGTTTGGGGTTCAAGGAGGCTTTCTAGATCAGATAAGAGGAAACCATTCTAAACCATTACAAAGGAGGCTAGGGCACACATTTCGAGACTGATATCAGTGGATTCCGTCGATGGAATCACTAGGACACACTCAGAGAGCCTAGGAGGTAAGAAACCCCCTAGGGGATGATATCCAGAGCTTCAAAGGTTAGATCTTCAATTCGACAGTTTCCAGTAGGAGCCTAGGGACAAGGGTGCTCAGTTTGGGACAATTTCCAGAGATTCTGTCGAGTACAGACACCAAGGCGAGTTTTCTAGTATTTGCAGCAGTTGTCGTGAGTCTTCGTAACTAGATTTTGTCGATCTATCCATGCTTGTTTAGATCTATTAACATCTTCTGTTCACAGGTATTTTGTATTAGTTGCTTTGTATTCCAATGACGATCCATGAGATCTAGTTGAAGATTATTTCTTTTCTTTCAACATATCATTGTATTTCCTGCTTTTTTCCATAATACATACTATTGAGATGGTGTTTTCCCCTTACTTCACATGCATTGTATATACCTCTTAAACAATATTTGTATGACACACACATGTGAAAATCACCAAGTATGTTAAACAATTAACTCAAATGCATCTAGAAACCCCCAAAGTATCAGATCCGAGAGTCAAAACACTAGTTCAACAGTAGATATCAAGATCAACTGGATCAGGGATATTTTAGTGGTATTAGAGCCTTCTTCCTGCTAGCCTGCGAAGAAGTGCTATTCACGACCCCATGATTCTAAGAACAGGTGAAGAATACCCAGAGGGCCAAGGACATATTGGGGATGTGTACATTCAGTACTGCAGATGACATAGCGGAGACAAAAGAGACATGAACTGAAGGGAGTGCACTCCCTTCCACACTCAGTCAGATACAGAGCCAGAGTTAGAGGACATAGATCACATCCGCTCTAACACAGAGGAATAGATAAAGAGGACTATGGGTGACAAACGTGATACACCAGAGGGCAGGGGGAAAGGCCCTGAGACAAATTCTGATAGTACGCAGGTCATCTTGAATGACCTACCTAGTGTGAGCACCATGACTGCCAATGTTGTAGGAGGAGCGAGTGGATCAGGAAGACACCAGGGAGGTGGGGACAGTGGCTCCAGTGGATCTCAAGGTGGGGCAAGCGGGCATTCCTTGCATATCAGTGCCTATACATCATCTGGGAGGATTTCCCGACTGTTGTATCCACAATTCCAAGGGGGACAACCTCTGGGATAGCTGGGGCATGTAGGAGGACAACCAGGTCAGGGGAAGACAATGCCACAGGACCCATTCAGAGAGTACATGAGAGATTATTTGGCACTAGGACCAGAGTTCCATGCAGACGTGAGTTTGCTAGACTATTTTTCCATCAGGTATTGGAACAGACCCAGGGAGGCGCAGAGGGGCAATGCACAAACTCAAAAGATGGATTTCATCAAGAAAGTGGGGACGCTGAATAATCCTACTTTCGATGGGTCATCACGATGCTCAGCTCAGGCATGGGTATAGACACTTGACACATATTTCAAGCTTAACCCGATGACAGAGTCAAAAGATATCAGCTTCGCCACCTTGCACTTGGATGGGGAGGCCCATGAGTGGTGGTACCATGAGTTGGTGACCTTGGGTCACAACCACATTACTTCATACTTGGAGTTCACCGAGAATTTGATGGAGAGATTTGACAGGAGAGATCCAGAGCTCCATTTCAGATATCTTATACAGTTCAGACAAATAGGGTCAGTTGAGGCCTTCATCACAGAGTTCCAATGGAAGATAGTGGTCGTATCATACATATTAGAGCACATATTGGTGATGTTGTTCACCGAGGCATTGACAGAACCATTGAGGGGTTGGGTTAAGGCTTTCAAGCCTCGCACCCTACAAGAGGCCATTATGCGCACGAGAGACATGGGGGACACATTGAAACCTAAGACCTTTACCAAACCCTTTGTACCACAAAGAGACAGGGATCGAGAAAATCCTCAAAGTTAATGGAAGGGTCAGCCCAAGTTGGACGATGACACCAGATGGGAGTTGATGAGGAAGAAGCTTTGCTTCTCCTACAGAGACCCTTGGGTCCCAGGGCATAGATGCATGGGAAAGGGACAAATCCACTACATTGAGGTGGAATTAGGAAGTGAGGAGGATGAGGAGATCGAGGCATAAGCAAACAATGATTCAGAGGATGAGACTACACATGAGCCAGAGTGGTAGCTGAAGAAATCTCAGATACCGACAGAGGCACAACCCAAGGAGGAGACAAAATCTTGTAGAGAGGTGAAAGGGGGAACCATAGCAACCCTTTTCGGAGTAGCCAGGTACAACACTCTCAGGCTCAAGGGCCTTGTACAGGGACAATGCATGACAACTCTAGTTGATGGTGGGGCCACCCATAATTTCATGGATGCGTCCTTGGTAGCCAAGAGGGGGTTACACACTGAGGAGATTAAGGGATTCCACGTGGCAGTGGGATATGGATACACGATGACATGTTTGGACATGGTCCCAGACCTAGAGGTCAAGCTAGGCAATTACACCCTCACAGATAACTTTTAAGTATTTGACCTATCAGATACTGATGTAGTATTTGGGGTACAATGGTTATATTCAATGGGGGAGATTGGGTTCAACTATTAGACGGTGACCATGGTCTTTAGAGATTCCAGTGGATCGAGAGTGGCACTGAGAGGTATGTCTACAGGAGCACCTCGAGCAGTATCAACAAATAGGATGGAGTGTATCTTCTGTCACAGTGATGTAGCTTATGCAACAGAGTGTTTGATCACCTCACAGAAGGATTCAGAGGGCAGAGAGCAGTACCATCCATAGATTAGGAAGCTTCTGAGTCAGTATGAGCCAATGTTTGGGTTGATACCACTAGGGAGATCACCAGATAAGGAATTTGAGCATATGATCGAGTTGGAGGTAGGGGCTACATCGGTGATCACTGCACCCTATAGGCACCCTAAGAGATTCAAGGACGAGATTGAAAGAGAAATCAAAGAATTTCTTGTGATGGGGCACATTAGGCCCAAAACTAGTCCTTTTGCTTCTTCAATTGTTCTGGTACTAAAGAAGGATGGCACATTGAGAATGTGCATTGATTATAGAACACTCAATAAGAAAACGATCAAGAACATGTATCCCATTCTGTGCATAGATGAGTTACATGGGGCAGTCTTCTTCACCAAGATTGACATGTGGTCACGACATCATTAGATCAATATCGAAGAGCAGGACATAGAGAAGACAATATTTAGATGCCATTTCAAACATTTTGAGTTTTTGGTCATGCCGTTTGGGTTGACCAACGTGCCACTTTCCAGTCTTGCATGAACCACATCTTCAAGGGGTACTTGAGAAAGTACCTTTTGGTATTCTTCGATGACATATTGATTTACAACAAGACATGGTATGAACATCTGGCACATTTGGAGGAGATCTTGGGCATTATGTAGGCATAGCCATTATATGCCAAGGAGTCCAAATGTGAGTTTGGGATGAGAGAGATATTGTACTTGGGGCATATCATTAGTGAGCAGGGAGTACAGGTTCATCAGGAGAATATTAGGGCCATTCTAGATTGTCCAACACCCAAGAACCTCACAGAACTGAAGGGATTCTTTGGGTTATGTAGTTACTATAGACGATCTGTCATAGGCTTTTCACAGTTGTGAGCATTGCTCATAGATCTAACCAAGAAGGGTGCTTTTCATTGGATGGATGAGTCACATCAAACATTTGATAAAATGAAGGAAGTTATGAGCACATGCCCTATTCTAGCCCTTCCATATTTCTCTCGACGGTTGTCTTAGAGTGCGACGCATCAGGGGTGGGGATTGGAGCAGTTTTGATGCAGGGAGGCCATCCCATTGTCTTTGAGAGAAGGAATCTCAATGAGTTAGAGAGACTCTACTCAATTTACGACAAGGAAATGCTGACAATCATGCATGCCTTAACCAAATTCATGCAGTATCTGGTGGGTAGCAGATTTGTAGTGAAGACTGATCACAACAGTCTCAAGTATTTCTTGGATCAAAAAGACCTCAGTGAGAGACAACATAAGTGGGTTTCGAAGATCCAAGCCTTTGACTTTGGCATTGAGTATGTTAAAGGAAAAATGAATGTCGTAGCAAATGCCTTGTCTAGTAGGCCAGCAAGGTGTTCGATGACAAGGAAATGCTGACAATCATGCATGCCTTAATCAAATTCATGCAGTATCTAGTGGGTAGCAGATTTGTAGTGAAGACTGATCACAACAGTCTCAAGTATTTCCTGAATCAAAAAGACCTCAGTGAGAGACAATATAAGTGGGTTTCAAAGATCCAAGCCTTTGACTTTGGCATTGAGTATGTTAAAGGAAAAAGGAATGTCATAGCAGATGCCTTGTCCTGTAGGCCAACAAGGTGTTCGATGATGGATATTTGCACAGAATGGAAGGCACATTTGTTGGTGGAGTACTCCAAAAACAAATTTTCTTGTGAGGTATTGGATGGATAGGTGGTTGATGGTAGATATCGGGTACTAGACGATGTCATTTTCTACAAGGACCAGATCTACTTGGTTCCAGAATCTACCTTGAAAGGGAAGATTCTGAAGGTGTGTCACGATTTGCTTACAGCTGGGCAACATGGGTAGTTCAAGACCTACAGGAAGATCAAGAAGGATAGCGAGATTTGAGTATCGAAAGGAAATATTCTTTTGTTTGGAAGATGAATGGACGAGGTCCTTTCAGGAGGATCTAATGTCTATCACGACCGTTAGATTTGAAGGAGCATAAGTGTTAATGCCTCGAATCCTTCAGTCTTCACAAGTTCGAAGGACGTTGGTAGCCATCATGCAGAAACCTTGAAAACCAAAGTCATGATGCGACCTGGACCGCAGATCCAAGGATCTATCGGGATCCACCTTGATCGTTGGATCAGGCAAAGGGGGTGATCTGGACTGTGGAATATACATCCAGACAATAAAAAGGAAGTGCACAGGAAGAATAGATCTGAGCCATTGGATCTGGCATGCGGACCAACAATCATTAGATCCGGAGGAATGTGCATGAGACGAGTTCTTATTTGATCGTGGTCATCCATTAAGGAGGACACATGGCGAGATCTCAGCATTTCCCTGACTCGCAGGGTAGATAAGTCAAAGAGGGCAGTCATGAGAACTCGCGATACGCGAAGTTTCGACGCACCTTGGAGTTAGGCTCCAGGTCGTAGGAAATGGTCACATGGACAGGCGCCAAAGGAGGGAGAAAATAGTTGTTAATCCCTTTCGGCATTCGAGAGTCAGGGGGTCAGGGATTGGCTCACTTGCAAAGTCCCGATACGCGAATTCGCGAAGAGATCTGGATCGTCAGACCCAGAGGAGCGTGAACCATCAAATTTGAGAGCCCCGTTTCGGGAGTCGGGGATGTGAAGGAGGTCGTGACTTGGAGGTCGCAGGTCATGAAACCCTGACATCATCAGAACCATCCATTGGAAGGGACGTGTGGTGAATGATCGGTGCTTCGCTGATTTGAATAGCAGAAAAGTCAAAGGGAAGAACCACGGGAACTCGCGAACTCGCGAGGCCTGAGTTCATGATTGGATAGGAGCCATCTAATCATAGAGGATCTGAACCATTGATCTGCGCTCAAAAATATATGCATTTCAGAATTCGAGTGGGCAAAGGTGACTCGCATCGGGAATTCTCAATACGTGAAACCGAGATGAAGTCTGGACCGTTGATTGTCAGAATAATCTGGACCGTTGAATAGGGGCAAAGGAATATCGTGGTTTCAGCTATCGACAAGGAGGGAGGAGGGAGAAAGTTGCATTGCAACTTCACAGGACATGAAAATCCCGACGTTCTTGGGAGTGAGGCCCCAGGACCTGACTGGGGGTCATATGGTGGACACATAAAGGGAGGAGTTAAAGATCTGCTAACCCTTTTCGGGTATCTAGGATTGAAGGAGTCGGGGAACTCAACGTTAGGAGTCTTGATATTGTGAAACACAATGTGCCTAGAGGATTGGCCCTAGGTCACCAGACAGGGACACCTGGAGGAGATCTAAGGGAGGGGCTAGAGCCCATTAAGCCCTATTTCGGGTTTTGAGACTGGGTGGAGTCAGGTGTCCCGGAATGAAAAGCCCCGACATCGTGAAACACGACGTGTCTACTGTATAGGCCTGTGGTCACAGGGTCATGGTCACGTGAAGGGAGCTCAGGCCTAGTGCTTGTCTGCGGGCTGAGTTCAATAGGAGGACCTGTGGATTTGTTGTGGGACTCCAACAAAGAATAGAAGAGCTTCTTTATCTCAGAAATAGGAGACGATCCATTGACCAGGAGGTCAGTAGGCCTCGCTGAGTTGGAAACTTGCGGGCTGCATGAGGAAAAAGTGAAATTTTTATTATGCCCCGTACTGTGTGTGTGAAAAAATGGTATCAGAGCATGGTTACAACACTTGGCCTGGTTGGGCTCATGCACGAGTCCTATGAAAATATTCTTGAAGTACTTTAAGGAAGCATATCATTCCTTTGGGGAATGATAGCGATCCTACAGGAGTGGGATTATGCTAAAGGACACTAATCGTTAAACTAAAATAGAAATGTGAACAGATGGAAAGGATCAGTAGCAATAATGATTATTTCTTTGATGAAGAGTTAAATCTAGTATAGGGTATAACCCCTCATGAACAGAGGAATGAGTCTGGTGACCATTCCCTGAAAAGGGAGAGCGTGCGCAGCTCTCGGGTTTCAAGTGGACTGAGAAACAAATTTTGTTTCTGGGTACAGGAATTGTTGGATAGGGTTTTTCTAATCAAGCTGATAAACAAAGCTGTAGAACTATAGAGTGATTGAGTGAGAAATCACAACATCCTCCCTTGCTTGGTGGATAGGAAAACTAATCTGCCAGAGTTCTTGTGGGAGGAGGATGATGGACTCTGGCTGTGCTGAACATAAGGAAAAACTCTAGATATAATGGTCAAGACCGATCTTGACCTAAAGATACTTTGGATTTCTAAACTAGGATACTCGGTAAGTAGTCCAAACGGTATTAGGCATTATTGCTAAAGCTAATATAAAATAGTTGACTAAATGTTGATCCTGAATGTGGTAAAGGGAGTGTTGGGGCACTTCTAGAATCCCAATGGGTAGCTATATAGATATAATTGGAAGCTAGTTTGGTTATACCAACTAGATACGAATGATATCAAATGTGCAATGATGAACATGTATGATGTAAGAGTATAAGTACACTAAATGCCCAATATGGTTTCCTTGATAAGTGAATGTGAGGCAAGCATAACACTTGCCAAGATTGAACGAATACCATGGATGCATGGTTGATTCCATTCACTAGAGAGTCATGAAACTTCTGTCTTGAATGATAGCTTAAGGGGAATTTGCTCCATCTCCCTAGGAAAGGTGAGTACAAATAAATGAAAGAATAAACGAGGATGCTCTGTTGTCATGATAAGAGGCAAATGATTATACCTTTGAGGATCACATAAGAATGATTGTAAACAATCATGAGTTGAATGATTTTAAAGTAGAGATGTATGTAGGCTATGAAATATACCTATGGCAACTGCACACAGGATTATGATTATGAGTATAGCTAAGTACATCATGGATGTAAGTTATAAAAAACTAGAATATGTGTGGATGCATAATCTGGAATGCATGTCAGAAATGTATGTCTATGTCCCTTAAGGAATGCTTATTAACAAGATGAAGCTAATTTAAGCTTGAGGCCATCACAGATAGTGATGGATATGCAATAAGGAAGTTGCATGCTGAAGAGAGTTCCCTGTGGAGGAACTGTGTGAGACTCTGTCAAGAAAACAAGGTCACAATCTTAATGACTGCTGAGAATTAAGCAGTGAGCCACAGGCTTATACATACATACATACATACATATATATATCCTGGATTATATTTTGAAAAACATCACGTAATGAGTAGAAGACTAATAAATGAATAGTGACCATTCCGATGACCAAATGGTAATGTGCTGGATGCACAGGTTCATGAAAAAAGGTTAGGATGAGGCCTAACCAAGGCTGCTCAAGAAAAGAGTAGAAAGATCACAATAAAAAGTAGAGTGCATAAGTAAAGGAGGAACACTTTCCTCACCCTAAGAACCCTAAATTATTTAACAGAGCCGTAGGATTAAAAGAGCAGTTGTGGAAAACCGAAATAGTTAGTAAAAGGCAAGTAAACTCCCTGAGTGTGATTAAATGAATAAATGAGTACGTTTAATCGATTAGGATTGGTTGAAAACATGATTAAGAAAAGGCAGTGAGGCTATGGTACTTGAATTTTAATTTACATGACGACTAATGTGCTTATGATGTATGTCATGTGTAGAAAGAAATAATATTGGAACTGTTGAGAAACACAATTGCCAATAATGAACAACCTCAATCAGAGGATGACTATGAGAAAGAAGGTTCTTGTTGAAATATTGTTGAAGGGACTTTAAAAGTCCCCATGGAGCACCACTGATGGGGTAATATTAGAGGGGGTGCTAGCAGCCATAACCAATATAGAAATGTTCATGCCTATGTGGCACAAGGTATGAAGGGATTGGGTAAGAATCCCTTCTGAAATGTTTTATCGTCTTAATGTTATGCATGAAATGTTGAAAGGTAGTTGTATGCCTTGGATACCCAAGTAGGGTATGATTAAGGAAGGAGAACCTGATGGAGACGTGAACCTCCGGTAGCAAAGACTAATTGTAATCCTCGGAAGAATTCATGAACTGGTATGTCATGAATACATGGAAAAATTAAGAGACGATTGGAAACTGGTATAGGTGTTAGAGAAAACCAAATTTGGGTGGCCATGAGTGTTGGCACCCTGGTTATTAATACAGACATAATGCTTGGGTGCATTCATGCAAAACTTTTAAGTTTCATGTGCACTGATTTGGGATCGTGATCGACCTATAGCAGGAGGCATGATCCTGTTGTAAGAGTGAATGAAAATGAATAATCCATATGAGGAAAAAGGTTGGTTAAATCCCAACACACCATGGCCAAGAACCGGTCATAAAGTGTGACGAACTTGAGGACAATGCAAGAGTGCATTGGGTATGAATGTGGCCATGAATATTGGCACATTTGTTAAAATCCTTCGAAATGTTGAATTACGTTTTGAAAGGTCTGGTATGATTGAAATGAGGCATAGGCAAGGATTGAAAAACCCCTTTTTATGTTTATGTAGATGTGATGAACTGCTAGTATGCATGGTTTTGGATACATACATACATACATATATATATATATATATATACATGGAGGCATGAGAGACTAACAATTTGTTTGGCTGTGTGAAGAATGAATGGGAGAAAAAGGGTCTTGGATATGGCAGCATTGTAAGCCCATAAGGAATCCTGATTGCCTGCTGAGCTAAATCATTATGGGAAGGAAAGTCCCATAATTATGAATCGGGTTCCTATGCGGAATAAATATGAAAACAAATTGTGGAATGGGAAATCTGTAGGTGATAGATTTGCAATAAAATTCTAAAAGTTATAATTTATAAAGATGTCTCATGAATTTTGTATACCTGTGATACATGTGAGAAGAAAAGATTTGTCCAGAAAGGACAGATGAAGGCTATCAAAGCTGAAGATGATGAAAAATGGCTATTGTTGAGCCATGAGGACCCCATGATAAGTCATGATCGCCTGAAATACATTGTGTTGAGGTAACACAAGCCGGAGGGACGCCTCAGTAGAGCAAGTCTAAGGGATGCCTCTACTGTAATTCTTTCTGTGTGAGAAAACCTTGGCAGGGCAAGATGGATTACCCGAGGGACTATATAACAATGAAGGGGATGCTTGAGCCTGGGCCTAGAGGGTCAGTGACTGCAAGGAAGAGGAGACCTTAATAGTTCTTGTAAACTGTTGGGATCGTGCACACGCTGGGTAGTTCTTCCTGTGCGAGAAAACCTTGGTAGGGCAAGATGGATCACCCGAGGGACTGTATAACAGTGAAGGGAATACCTGAGCCTGGGCCTGGAGGGTGAGTGACCCCAAGGAAGATGAAACCATGATAGCTCTTGTAAACTATTGAATTGGAATCATGCACCCAATGGGTATGTCAAGGAAAAACAATGAGCCTGGATAACAAAACAACCATGTGGATACAAATCCACAAACTGCATAGATAAGTATTGTGCAAGATTATGAAATTTTCCTCTTTAATTTTGAAAAGAGTAAGATGTTTTCGCATAAAATTGTGATGAATGTGCTTGTTGTCAAAGAATTATTGAAGACAAGTGACGAATACTAAGAGTCTGAAAAATGAATACTTCTGAAGTGGTTGAATGAGAAAGGCATGATAGGTGTTTTTGAGAAAGAACACTAAGGACGATGTTCCTTTAAGGGGGAGGGAATTGTAACACCCTGTTTCCCCCAGCTTGTAATTAATCGTACAATAGGAATTTCCATGCTAAGGCACGTGGACAATGTAAATGTATTATTGTTTGAGTTGCCAATAACTGACTGTGGGGGTGAAGCCTTGAAAGTACTGGGCATGATATCACTAGAGGAAGAATGTGAAAACTATACGAGAGGATTCATTATATCAAATGACCCCAAATTTTCCTTGATGAGGATGACAACCTCCTTCGGATCCCAAGGAGAGAAATTAGTTAATGAAGAAAATGACCAGTGGTTGAATTACCAACCACCCCCATGAATGGGAGTGTGGTCTAGTTGCAGAACGTCAACCCAAAAGTACCGCGGGGTCTGGCAGACCAGGCAGACCCGAGCTTCCTTCTGACAGAAGGAAGGTGAGAGATACACACGAGGAACAAGAGAAGAGACAAGAGGATACAAGAGCAGAAGTTGGTAAAGGAGATGCGCGGGGGCTCTCCGGAGGACAAGGAATAGAAGGCCATGAGCTTGATGCGGGGGGGAGAATCTGGTAAATATTGTCGAGACCATAACAGAGATATTGATGCGGGGGGGAGAATCTGGTAAATATTGTCGAGACCATAACAGAGATATTGATGCGGGGGGGAGGATCTGGTAAATATCGCTGAGACCATAACAGAGAGAGATATATCTGAGATTTGTAGAGAACAAAATCCTAGCAGAAGCTGAACAAAGAAGGAATCCTTGAGAACTATGAGAGTTCCCTGGTGATATCATGGCTTGGCATGGGGGTGGCCAGAGTGCTAAGAATGAATGCCTATGAGCCGATGGTTAGATGGAAGGATGAACACCCGCAGTCAGTTGGTTGGCGACAACCTGTAATAGATAAGCGATCTCGTGCTTTGTGTAATTTAGCTATAACTGTTTATGAATTGGTTATGCTGTGAATGTTTTCAGGAATATGCATGATTTCTTAATGGATATATTGTATCCTTTCTATTCCTGCTTGGTTGTATAATTAAGCAAGTAAGAAATTATATGGATGGGACATGTTTTACACTCGTAAATGCTTATGTCCTGTGGTGGCATAAGCCAGAGTCATGAATTGTGTGATCGATGATCGTTGACACAGTTTCATGTACGCATGTAAACCTTCTTAATCGTTTTGAGTCCCTTGGAGGACAAAGTCTGTAAGCTCAGGAAAGGTAGTGCAGATATGCACAGGCTCTCTGTGAGTCAAGCAGAGACCAAGGACCACCTAAATCCCAGACTAAATGAAGGAGCACAAGAGTTGTGCAGAAGACCCTTCTAGGTGTTAGGTCCAGGAGAAGGAGTGCAATGCTCTTAATCCTTCAGAACTGACAAAGCTCAGGAAGGATAGAGAGATTTGAGTATCAAAAGGAAATATTCTTTCGTTTGGAAGATGAACGGACGAGGTCCTTTCGGGAGGATCTGAGGTTTGTCACGACCGTTAGATTTGAAGGAGCGTAAGCGTTAACGCCTAGACTCCTTCAGTCTTCACAAGTTCGACGGACGTTGGTAGCCATCATGCAGGGGACAGATCCTCTGAAAACCCCAAAAACCGAAGTCGATATGCGACCTAGACCCCAGATCCAAGGATCTATCGAGATCCACCTTGATCGTTGGATCGAGCAAAGGGGGCGATCTGGACTGTAGAATATACGTCCAGATAGTAAAAAGGAAGCGCACAGGAAGAATATATCTGAGCCAATGGATCTGGCACGCGGACCAACAATCATTGGATCCAGAGGAAGGTGCACGAGACAAGTTTCGATTTGAGCGCGGTCGTCCATTAAGGAGGACACGTGGCGAGATCTCAACATTTCGCTGACTCGTAGGGTAGATAAGTCAAATAGGGCAGTCGTGAGAACTCGTGATACGCGAAGTACTGATCCACCTTGGAGTTAGGCTCCGGGTAGTAGGAAATGGTCACATGGACGGAGGCCAAAGGAGGGAGCTAACAATTGTTAAGCCCTTTCAACATTCAGGAGTCAGGAGGTCAGGGATTGGCTCACTCGCAAAGTCTCGATATGAGAATTCGTGAAGAGATCTGGACCGTCAAATCCAGGAGTGCAAACCGTCATATTTGGGAGCCCCAAAATGTCAAAATTTTGGGAGTCGAGGAAGCAAAGGAGGTCGTGACTTGGAGGTTGTAGATCGCAAAATCTCGACATCATCAGAACCGTCCGTTGGAAGGGACGCGTGGCGAATGATCGGTGCTTTGCTGACTTGCACAGTAGAAAAGTCAAAGGGATGAACCACGAGAACTTGCGAGGCTCGAGTTCGCAATTGGATAGGAGCCGTCTGATCATAGAGGATCTGAACCGTTGATCTGCACTCAGAAATATCGGCATTTCGGAAGTCAAGCGGGCAAAGGTGACTCGCATCGAGAATTCCTAATACGCGAAACCGTGATGAAGTCTGGACCGTTGATCGTCGGAATAATCTGGACCGTTGAACAGGGGTAAAGGAATATCGCGGTTTCAGCTATCGACAAAGAGGGAGAAAGTTGCATCGCAACTTCATAGGACGCGAAAATCCTGACGCGCTTAGGAGTGAGGCCCTAGGACCTTACTGGAGGTCATATGGTGGATGCATAAAGGGAGGAGTTAAAGATCCGCTAACCCTTTTCGAGTATCGAGGATTGAAGGGGTCAGGTAACTCAACGTCAGGAGTCTCGATATCACGAAATGCAACGTGCCCAGAGGATTGGCCCTAGGTCACCGGACAGGGACACCTGGAGGAGATCTAAGGGAGGGGCTAGAGCCCATTAATCCCTATTTCGAGTTTCGGGACTTAGTGGAGTCGGGTGTCTTGGAATGAAAATCCCTGACAATGTGAAACGCGATGCGCCTATTGTGTAGGCCTGTGGTCACAGGGTCGTGGTCACGTGAAGGGAGCTCATGCCTAGTGCTTGTCCGCGCGGGTTGGGTTCAATAGAAGGACCTGTGGATTTATTGCGGGACTCCAGCAGGGAATTGAAGAGCTACTTCAGCTCAGAAATAGGAGACGATTCATTGACAGGCCCCACTAAGTTAGAAACTTGCATGCTGCATGAGGAAAAAGTGAAATTTTTATTATGCCCTGTACTAGGTGTGTGACAGGGAGCTTCTAGACCAGAGTTATCTTGCGAAGAGATATAATCTCAAGATCGACTGGCTACATCGATTTTCACATCGACCATATTGATACATACGCGGTCACCATCTTGCGACGATGGGTTTTGACTCCCACCGACAACATTTTCACCGTTCGAAGAACTTGAGGCTAAGTGTTGGTTATGTGGGAATGGATTCGTCAGCACAGTGGGTGGTAGATTCAAAAGTCTCGCAGCCTCCACGAGTTTGGGGCATAAATGCGTAAGGTGGTCATCGATACAAAGTTTACAAGGAAACTTCACCTTACATTTCTCTTTCTTGCCCTCTCAAGCATTATCAGTGGGGTTGGAAGACATAGACGAAGTTAGTCCTCCAGCAGACTGGTTTAGAGACAAAGTCTTCAAGTGGCTTGTCGTTGAGTCTGCATATTTTACATTGGCGGATCCTACAATGCCATCGGCATGAGGTCCGGGCTTTTGCCTAGGGTCGTAACTTGACCGTGGTGCTTCTGTAAGAAGGTGATACAATATCCTAGACTGAGCATATATCAAGTCTAACTACTGGGCTCTAAAGATAACTTCTTCTTCGATGGTGACCCCAGAAGTAGCAACATCCTTCGAGATAGGATGGTGCAAAGACTTAAGGAACCATTCTAAAAGAAAGGTCGGGGGTATAGGGGTCTTAATCAACCTCTTCCATCTACGCCACTCCTGGATATGATCTGAGATATGAGTGGCGGGGCCATGTGGGATCATGACTCACCAGGTCGTTCATTAACTTAGCCAAATCTGGCAGATTAAGCGTGGCCAAGGGAGATGGGGTTGCGACATATGGCCCCAACCTCCCGCGAAAGATTGTGTGTGTGGAACTGCAGTCCATCCAGGATTCTGGTAAGAACCATAGCCCTGTCCAGAATTATAAGGACCTCCTCCGGGCTGATTTGTATAAAGTGGGTTGGGTGTCATTCCAACAGAAATATTCTGTTGAGGATTACAAAACAGGTTGGGGGTTATGAAAATTTCCCCCAACTGGATTGGATCCAGGTTGGGGGTTGCTCAAAGAGTAAGACTGACCTCCTCCGAGCAGGAACCCGAAGGATTGAATTGGATTCGTCATGCCAAAAGTATTGGTCGGAATCGACACCAACGAGGTAGGGATATAGGACAAAACTTGTCCGCTAGGTTAGTTGTTCCACCTAGGCTGTAAAAGGATTAGAACCGGGGTTAAGAGTAGGGATACTACCTATATTAGGGTTTGTCTAAGGGATATGAGAAATAATTGCAAGTCATTTTTATAATTTTGCAATTTACTTTCTTGCAATTTCAATTTCAAGTACTTTTCTTCTCAAGTCATTTATCTTTAAAGTACTTTTCTTTTATTGCAAGCACACTTTGTTTTACAAGCACTACATTGCAATCACTTCACTAACTTAACTGAACTTAATCCAACTTAAGCTCAATTTATCTTTAGCCTCATAGGGCCTTAAAATTTATCTAGTTTAATAGGTCACCTTTTACTGTCTCAACTTTGCCTACAAAAAAGGAACCTAAGGAAGAAGCAGGGGGTGCTAGATCAGGGATGGTCTCACGACACTAGGTGTCCCCCTTGTGGAGTACTTTTGTTCTCGGATTGACATGTGGAGCTAGGGTGTGGCCTTGTTTGCCTCACTTATTAAGCACCCAACAATTCTTTTGGTACAAGCAAGGAGAGTTCTTGGGTTGTCACTTAGTTTAGGATTCACACTTCACCTTAATAACTTAATCAATCCTAATTAATCCACTACAACCTTGGGCAACTTTAATTTAAATATCTTTCATGGTTGAGGCTTAAGTAATATTGCAAGCACTTTACTTTCCATTTACTTTTATGCAAGTTTATTTCAATTTTGTGGATGTTAACTAAGTAATCTAAAGTTGCACGCACACTAGCCCTTGGAGGCTTCATTTAATCATTTTCATTTTCATTTTCATTTAAGTTGTGTTTTGGTTTATTTGGCTCAACCCCCTTGAAGTTGTGCATCCTTTGGAGGCATCTTCATTGTTTGGGTTTGTACATTGTTTGAGTTTGTACTTAATATTGCAAGCACTTTACTTTCCATTTACTTTTATGCAAGTTTATTTCAGTTTTGTGGATGTTAACTAAGTAATCTAAAGTTGCGCACTAGCCCTTGGAGGC
>SNQJ01S0010096.1:197972-208470 GCA_010110895.2 Picea sitchensis | reverse complement strand
AAGCAAAACAGAGCCAAAGCAAGCGAAAATGAATGAGATGGGCAGAACAGAGGAGAAGAGCAGCAATGATCAGGAATTATATAAAAAAGTTAATTGAAAAGGCGTGACAAAGTAATGATTAGTCTTTATAGATTTTTGTGAGAGAGAAAGCTTGACTAGCAATGATATAAATATAAGCATTTATATTTTTTTCTGTTCTGCATTTTCATTTTCATTTTCAAACAAGAAACCAAAATAAACATAAACGTTCACACAAAGAAGAAATTACGAGCATAATAAACTCAAACAATAGCAGACTCCAACCAAGCCAGAGCATGGCATACCCAAAGCAGAGCATGGCATAAAATCGTCAAGTAAAACAGAGCCAAAGCAAGCGAAAATGAATGAGATGGGCAGAACAGAGGAGAAGAGCAGCAACGATCAGGAATTATATAAAAAAGTTAATTGAAAAGGCGTGACAAAGTAATGATTAGTCTTTATGGATTTTTGTGAGAGAGCTTGACTAGCAATGATATAAATATAAGCATTTTATATTTTCTTCTGTTCTGCATTTTCATTTTCATTTCCAAACAAGAAACCGAAATAAACATAAACGTTCACACAAAGAAGAAATTACAAGCATAATAAACTCGAGCAAAATAGCAAACTCCAACCAAGCCAAAGCATGGCATACCCAAAGCAGAGCATGGCATAAAATCGTCAAGCAAAACAGAGCCAAAGCAAGCGAAAATGAATGAGATGGGCAGAACAGAGGAGAAGAGCAGCAATGATCAGGAATTATATAAAAAAGTTTACAAGCATAATAAACTCAAGCAATAGCAGAGTCCAACCAAGCCAAAGCATGGCATACCCAAAGCAGAGCATGGCATACAATCGTCAAGCAAAACAGAGCCAAAGCAAGCCAAAATGAATGAGATGGGCAGAACAGAGGAGAAGAGCAACAATGATCAGGAATTATATAAAAAAGTTAATTGAAAAGGCGTGACAAAGTAATGATTAGTCTTTATGGATTTTTGTGAGAGAAATCTTGACTAGCAATGATATAAATATAAGCATTTATTCAAAAATAATTTAGTAAGTTGCATAGTAGTTAATCATGGTTATATAAGCATCTAGCCAAAAACAATTTAGTAAGTTGTATAATAGTTAATCATGGTCTTGGAGGTGTGGTTGGATAGGATAAAAGGAAAACACATCTATTGGTATTGTGAATAGATTAACTATAATATGGAATAGAGTGGGAATGGATGGTAATAAAAGACTAAAGTATGATGCAAAAACTTCAAGATGAAGATGCATTTTGGAAAAAAACTTCAAGATGAAGACGCATTTTGGAAATAAATAAATGATTAATAAAACCCTTCATGTCAATGGGGACTTGTTTAATTGGTAAAGCTAGGGCATTTTATTCCGTCCACTAAAATTCAAATCTCCTCAAATATATAATTTCCCTTAATCAATTGTTTCACTTACCTAAGTGAATCATTAATAAAAATTGCATATAAAAAATTACTACACATAAGAAGAAAAGAAGAATACTTAAAGTATGCATATTCTTTCAATTATTAACAATAAGCGTGCTAGCATTTCTCTGGAAATAACATTCAAGAATACCTTGGCAATATATGCAAATGTTGAGGAAGGCATTGCAGAGAGTTATCATATTTAAATTATGTAAAAAAATCTTGGCTTCTAAATTAGATTTAAAATATTTTAATATTATTTGTAAATATTGAAGAAGATATTCAAACATTTATGAGATTTAAATTGTGTTCATATAAATAAATTAAATAAATTTACAAGCAAGTAAATGAAGTAAATTGGCAAGGTAATAGGAAAAATTAGCCATGAGATGTAAATTGGCCAGAGGGAAAAATCAGCCATGCATATTTTTATGGGACGACAAACTGCGATTGGCTTGTATATATAGGAATCGATTATGATTTTTTCTTCCGAGTTGTTTGTGTTAATTGTGAAGCAAAATTGAGTGTTTTAACTGCTCAGCAAAGTTAAAACTGTAGTTAGGATAAAAGTATGGTTTTTTAAGGCTAAAAACATATGTTAAATCTGTTTTGCTATTTTTTTTGTTTTTCCTTTGTTCTTCTGTGAATGAGTACAGATAGATTATGTGCATTTGATTTGATTTGATTCTCAGCATGTTTGGGAGAAAGAACATGCATTGGCTTCCTTTCTCACTGACATAGAGATCTGCTCAGAGGTCGAATAGTTGCTGGGCGATTTCCAGGTCCACTGATGGGGTGATTTCAGATTGGACAATATACAGATTTGCCCCCTAACAGTTTGGGAAGGACAAAATCAGAACCATCCATTTATGGGAGAAAGTGTGAGTGGCGAACTGTGTATAGGAGTCGATTATGACCTTTTCTTCCGGGCTGTTTGGGAAGGACAAAATCAGAACACCTCCGTTGATATTGAAAGTGGTTGTTTGAATGTTTCTATGATATGGAATAGGGAAAGACAAAATCAGAACACATCCGTTGGTATACAGGGTGGGCTTTTTCTATGATAAGGAACAAAACGGGAATGGATGGTAAAGAAGGGTTAGAGTATAATGCAAATACATTGAGATAACTTTGAAAATGCATTTGAGAAATAAATAATAAAACTAGACATTTATGAAATAGTCCTGGAGTAAAAATGCATTTGAGAAATAAATAATAAAACTAGACATTTATGAAATAGTCCTGGAGTAAAAATGCATGTCTAAAGAATGATTTCAGAATTGGGAGGAATGCTTAAAGTTAATAAGAAAATTACAAAATATTACAACCAGAATAAAGAAAGAAAGCGGGCCTGTATGCAAACATTTGGGAGAATGCCTTATCGAAAAAGTGATGAAACTAGAAAGCAAAAGAAAATGTACTAGAACCCCAGGAATATTTATTCAGTCCTTCTATGCGTTAAGATAGAGCTAAGAGGAATATTTATTCAGTCCTTCTAGGAGAAATTTGAAAGGTATTGCAAGGCACCTGTCTCTGAGCTTCCCTCTTCACCAAAAACTGTCTCTGAGCTTCCCTCTTCACCATAAAACTGTCTCTGAAAAATCCATCACCAAGCATGACTAAATGCAGCTCCCTCCCTCTGCTGCGCATATATTCAACACACATTTGCACTGCACATTTATAGAAACATAAAACATCTGCTGACAGGGCTTCTGCTGTATTAGATGGGCTATGAAGTTAAATGCATGGACCTCAGAGACTCTGTACTCGCAAGAAGCTAGAAATAACAAACATGCGTTCGTTTCATTTCGAATTAGATGGGCAAGAAGCTAGAAATAACAAACAGGAACAAAGAGGCGTTCGTTTCATTTCAAATTAATCAATTTGAATTAATTCATCAATCTGGTACTGGAAACAAACAAACATGTAAATTAAGCATCGCACTTACTTCAGGGGAATACGATAATCGCATCGGCGACTTATTGTGGTTGTCTGCACTGCACATTTATTGTGGTTGTCTGCACTGCAGATGTATTCAACAACACATCTGCACTGCACATTTATAGAAACATAAAACATTTGCTGACAATGCATTAGATGGGCTATGAAGTTAAATGCATGGACCTGAGAGAATTCTAGCTCTGCAATAGATTCAACTGAAATGAAATTTATACCTCTCCTCCCCTCCTCTCTGTGAGAGATGATCAGCCATAGAGTTTGAAAAGTGTTGAGCCTGATTGATCCGTGGATGCTCTGCTCTGTCCACTTAGACCATAATGTAGGGACAATGCATTTATTTTTCTTCAAAATAATTTTCATCCTCCATCTCATGCCCATTTTCTCCAGCTACAGCAACACAAAACACAAAAATGAAATACCTCTTCTCAATCTCAATCTCCCTGCCTGTCAAAAATGCAAAGGAAAAAGGGAAATAAAATGTTAAACACAAATATGAAATACCCAATACGAATTAATGTAATAATGTGATTTCAGGCAAGGATAAAATACCCACCCACCTAAGTTCAATCGGCAAAGACCCCGCCAGGACTGATGGTTAGAGAATTAGACCTGGGGACTATGCTATGCAGCTTCCATATGAATGCGTCCATATGGGCAAAACTCATTGTCTCTTCTCAAAATCAACCTCCCTGTCTGTAAAAAAATCAAAGGAAAAAGGGAAATAAAATGTTAAACACTGCCCATAAATCTATATTTCATTACCTTAAACAAAATGAAGGAGTCGTCCATGGCGAAAGGAGTATTGATAATCCAGTTGAAACGACTATTTGGCATTTTTTCCTTTGAAACCATAACTTGTACACCTCCTTAACCTCTCTACTCCTTTTCTTTTCAGTTTCTTTTCTGTTCTGCATTTTCATTTTTATTTCCAAACAAAAAACCGAAAGAAACATAAACGTTCACACAAAGAAGAAATTACAAGAAACATAAAGAGCAGACTCCAACCAAGCCAACATAGAGCATGGCCATGCTCAATCAATCGACAAAGACCCACCTAAGTTCAATCGGCAAAGACCCCGCCAGGACTGATGGTTAGAGAATTAGAGAATTAGGCAAAACTCACTGTCTCTTCTAAAAATCAACCTCCCTTCCTGTCTCTTCTAAAAATCAACCTCCATGGGCAAAACTCACTGCCTCTTCTCAATCTCCCTGCCTGTAAAAAATGCAAAGGAAAAAGGGAAATAAAATGTTAAACACTGCAAATAAATCTATATTTCATTACATTAAATAAAATGAAGGAGTCGTCCATGGCGAAAGGAGTATTGATAATCCAGTTGAAACGACTATTTGACATTTTCTCCCTTGTACACCTCCTTAATATTTCCTTAACCTCTCTCCTCCTTTTCTTTTCAGTTTCTTCTTCTGTTCTGCATTTTCATTTCCAAACAAGAAACCGAAAGAAACATAAACGTTCACACAAAAAAGAAATTACAAGCATTTTAAACTCAAGCAAGAGCAGACTCCAACCCAGCCAACGCAGAGCATGGCCATGCTCAATCAATCGGCAAATACTCACCTAAGTTCAATCGGCAAATACTGATGGTTAGAGAATTAGAAAATTAGGCAAAACTCACTGTCTCTTCTAAAAATCAACCTCCCTACCTGTCTCTTCTAAAAATCAACCTCCATGGGCAAAACTCACTGCCTCTTCTCAATCTTCCTGCCTGTAAAAAAAGTAAAGGAAAAAGGGAAATAAAATGTTAAACACTACCAATAAATCTATATTTCATTACATTAAACAAAATGAAACAAAATGAAGGAGTCATCCATGGCGAAAGAAGTATTGATAATCCAGTTGAAACAACTATTTGGCATTTTCTCCTCTGAAACCATAACTTGTACACCTCCTTAACCTCTCTCCTCTTTTTCTTTTCTTTTCAGTTTCTTTTCTGTTCTGCATTTTCATTTTCAATGCATTTTCATTTCCAAACAAGAAACCGAAAGAAACATAAACGTTCACACAAAGAAAAAATTACAAAAAACATAAAGAGCAGACTCCAACCAAACCAACGCAGAGCATGGCCATGCTCAATCAATCGGCAAAGACCCACCTAAGTTCAATCGGCAAAGACTGATGGTTAGAGAATTAGAAAATTAGGCATAACTCACTGTCTCTTCTAAAAATCAACCTCCCTACCTGTCTCTTCTAAAAATCAACATCCATGGGCAAAACTCACTGCCTCTTCTCAATCTGTTCTGCGTTTTCATTTTCTTCTTCTGTTCTGCATTTTCATTTTCATTTCCAAGTAAGAAACAGAAAGAAACATAAACGTTCACACAAAGTATAAATTACAAGCATTATAAACTCAAGCAATAACAAACTCCAACCAAACCAAAGCAGAGCATGGCCATACTCAATCAGCCAAAAACAAGTATAAAATTGTCAAACAAAACAGAACCAACAAAAAACAAGCATAAAATTGTCAAACAAAACAGAGCCAAAGCAAGCGAAAATGAATGAGATGGGCAGCACAGAGGAGAAGAGCAGCAATGATTAAACAAAATGAACACAACTAAACTCCTCCCTCTATACCCATCCGCGATTCGATTACAGCCCGCTCCTCTCGATCTTTTTGCTTTTTTCTTTTAAACGGTCATTGCTTTTCGATCTTTTTGCTTTTTCTTGTAAACGGTCATCGCTTGTCTTTCTATTCATAATCCAATGTTCACGAATCAAGTTAGTTAGACATGAGTTCGACTATAATATTCTTTGTTTTAGTATTTAATATTCTTTGTTTTATGTTTTGTTTTATGTTTTGTAGTAGGTAGATGTTATAAGTTATAAATTTGACATAAAATATAATTTTTTTTTTATAATTTAAGATTTTTGAATAATGAAATAATTTTATAACGGGTTTACAATAGCTCCAACATAGTGGAGTGATATTTCATTAATATTTTGGTTTGTTTTGATTATTTAAAGGTTTTTCCATGTTATTTTGTGTATATTAATGGGTAGAAAGCATGTGAATAGGATCTTTTTAACACAATTGAGGAGAGGGGAAGCATTTCATAATGTTAATAGAATATACCATTGTCTTGTGGTTGCCCCTTAATACAAGAATCTTGGTATATACCATCATCTTGTGGTTGCTTCTTAAGTAAGTGCGATGGGTAGGAAAATATATGAAATGGATTTTTTTTCCTAAATAAAGAAAGCAATCCATAACCAATCAAATATTATATTAACTAACTTAGATCCATCTTAACTCGAGATCCATCATGCATTTATTCAGAGGGATTTAAAAAAAAAAATCATAAGTTTTTTCAATTTAAAAAAAATAATCATCATGAGGGATTTGATCCCTCTTAGTGCATGATAGATGTGGAAAAAAAAAAGTATTTTTTTTTTTCAAATAGGAAAGAAATTTTACATTCTCAGAAATGCATGTGGAGACATGTACATTTAGTCTATCATTCCTCCCCGACCAAGGAGGGCCTGAGAAAAATAACGTCTAGGCAAAACTCCCCTAGCAAGGGGTGCATTTTCTTAAAGCATTCAATAAAAGTAACACATGACCACTGCTCCCATAAATATGGACTGCGGTGGCCTAAGAACGCCCCTGCCATGATATTTAATATTCTTTGTTTTATGATGTTTATGTTAATGATTAAACATGGTACAAGTATGTTAGTTTTGTAGTAGGTAGATCTTATAAGTTAGAAATTTGACATAAAATAGAAAAACTTTATCATAATTTAAGATTTTTGTATAATGAAATATCTTTGTTTTATGATGTTTATGTTAATGATTAAACATGGTACAAGTATGTTAGTTTTGTAGCAGGTAGATCTTATAAGTTAGAATTTTGACATAAAATAGAACAACTTTATCATAATTTAAGATTTTTGTATAATGAAATAATGTTTTAATGGGTAATTGAGATTTTCAAAATTTTTATTAAAAATTGAGGCCTGCGAACTATGTCTACAACATTAAATAGCTCCAACATAGTGGAGTGATATTCCATTAATATTTTGGTTTGTTTTGATTATTTAAAGGTTCTTCCATGTTATTATGTTCTTCATAGATCTGTCTACCTTCCAAAAAACCAAATTATTCCCATGAAATGGATTTTGAGAGAAATACTTTAGTCTTATACTAATGATTTTAGCTATTACCTTTTAAATAAAGTTGCATAAGGAGATAGGTTTGAGGTCTTCCAGGGGTTATGGATCATACTTTTGGGGGATAAGAGAAATGAAGGTTGCATTTAGCGGAGCATGGATATAACCATTTCTTCGAGATTCCTCCACTACCTTTAGAATGTCGTTCCCAATGAGGTCAAAAAGACCCACAAAGAAGTCCATTGACCACCCATCCGGTCCTGGAATCTTGTCTTTTTGGAAACTATGAAGTACCTCTTTAACTTCCTCTTCTGTAACTTCTTCCATAAGTGTCCTGTTATCTTCATCTTCCACAAACCTTGGGAACAAGAGGGCCATCTACACAATAACATCTATTGTAACTCTTCCTTCAGCTGTGAATAAATTTTTAAAATGTTGAGATCCCAGCTATGCCAGATCCTCAAAAGAAGCAAACTATCTGCTAGAGGAATCCTAAAGGCTCCAAATGGTATTTTCCATCTTTCTCCCTTTTGCATAAGCCTGAAAGAATTTAGTGTTCTTGTCCCCATTTTGAAGCCAAAGTCCTTTTCTCTTTAACCTCCACTCTACTTCTTTTGCTTCTAGGAGTTGTCTTTTTTTCTTTTCTAGTATTAATATTACCTCTTTGGCTTCAAGGAATGAAAAACCTCCACCCTCTATATCATATATTATTTGTAGATCTGCTTTAGTATTAATAAGCTCTTGTTCATCCAACTGCTTCTTCTTTCTCGCTCAATCAATCGTGGCCTTTTTTAATTTTTTTATATTTTTAACAAACTAAATTGTTTCCTGCTCTTCCTGTATAATGGGGTTCCTTAACTCCTTTACTAGGTTAAGGAATTCCTCCTTATTTAACCAAGCTGAATTGAATTTGAAAGGGCTCGTTGGTTTCCTTGAACCACCTACAACTTCCAGAAAAATTGGGTAGTGATTTGAGTCACCTCCTGATCCCACCCATTATCTAAAAATTAGAGGGGTCTCCACCAGGTTTCCTAAGATGAGGAAGTGATCTATCTTTTTTGCAATGTAGTCTTCCCCCGTCCTCTTTTTTCTCCAAGATGGGAAGATCTTTATGGGTGCAATGTCTAATAAACTTGATTCTCCCAATTTATGGTTGAAATAATCCATCTGGGCATCTGCATGAGCTCTTTGGCCCCAATATTAGGTAGCTCCCAAGGAAAAATTTAGATTTCCTCGAAGGATTAGGTTCTCTTCCTTTGTGAAGGACTTTTCTAAAAGGTTGTCCCAAAACTGGATGCACTCTTATGAAGGGCCATAGACATTTAAAATCATGAAACATCTACCTATGTCATCCACACAAAATGGCATACCAAGCCCTGAATCAAAACCCCAAGAGTTTACTTGCTTAATAGACCTGGATCGCCATCCCATGGACAAACCCCCCGAGCGGCCTTTTTCATCCAACCCAATGAAATTCCATCCTTTGAAAAGTTTCTCCAGAAGAGGAACAACCAAGATTGCATCACTTAAGGTTAAGGTCTCTTGAAGCATCAAAATGTATGAACTGAGTAGAGTCCACCAACCTATGGAGAGAAATTTTCTTCAATGGCCTCACCACAACCCTACAATTAAAAGAGAGTATTTCCATTTTGCAACCCCCTCCAGGGTTTGCGCTACTCTAAGGGACCCAATGATGAATAATTGGCGTCTGGCTGCCATATCCATGTTAACCCTAGACTGAGATTTTGAAAGGTAGGATCTTCTCCTCCTCCCCTTCCCGTTAGAAAAATGCAAAGGATTTACCCCAAGCCTTCCAACTTGTGATTTAGCTCCCCAGGAGCCGGAATGTGTTTGTTTCTTAACTGATAAAGCACTGTGTCTTCCTTGAATAATTTTTAAGAGTCTTGACTTATACTAGCTGAGTGAGGAGGGGAAGGGACGCGGTCAAATACTAAGGAAAGTTGTGCCAGAGGTGGATTTGAATAGGAGAAAGGGTAGATAGTGGAGAACTCTGGGGAAAAAGAGATATTATTCAAAGTTCTTGCCCAATTTTTACCTAAAAATGATAAAGACTAATACAAAAAAATTAAAGAAGGTGGGTGTAACACCCTGTTTCCCCCAGTTTGTAAAAATAATTATGCTGGCCAAGAACTGTGGCAAACTCAAAGATGTGAATGTGTGATTCTGAATGGACCTTAGTATACAAGGTCGACGAATGTAAATTAACATTTTGAATATATATATATATATATGCTACAGGACTGCTAAGAGGGGGGATGTGTTGAAAAAAGAGACCACGATGGTTGAAGAAAGGTGGTGGAAGGCACCTGGAATGGTGGCGTTAACTTCCATCGAACCAAACCGTATTTGGTCTTCACTGGCCCGGAGAACCAAGAGCGGCTCGCTGGCCCCGAAATGAATTACTCGCTAGGATGGTAGGTGAAGAGGCTCCTCATGAGTTAATGAGGGATGGGGGTGAACCACCCATCCGTGGAGGCCTCATACCTGACCACCGCGGGGGAATTCGTGCCACACGCAGGTAAAAGGTGTGGAAAAGGGGGACGCGAGGGGGAGATCGCAGAGGAAGATATCGGAAGAACTCTGGAACAAAATACAGAGTGAGCGATAGCAGAGAAGAATTAGAGTAACCTTCGTTCTCGATCGTTGAAGAAGCGAGACAGAGAGTCTCAAGCATCGTGGTCTAGCTCAGGGGTGGCTAGTGGTAAATCCATTCGGAGTCGCTGAGCCTACGGTTGGGTGGAAATGAGCACCCCTCTCAGCAGTTGCATCACACCTGGTGTTTTTTTGATAAGTGTTTTATGTCTTGTATCTTGAAATTTATATGCTGACATGTATGCTCATAGTCTGTGTAATTATGAATGGTTTCAGTATAAGACTGTCTGCATGGTGTTTTGATCAGAAAGGATGGTTGCATGATTTTACTGGAA
>SNQJ01S0010096.1:150028-183744 GCA_010110895.2 Picea sitchensis | reverse complement strand
TATATATATAATGGAGCCAACATAGATTTTTATTATTTTATTATTTTATTATTTATTTTTTATTACTATTTTAATGTGTTATCTCCCTCATACTAGGTTGTAGAGCGCCTCTCGACGCAATTACTTTAATTAAGTGGAAATTGAAATATTTTATTTATGGCTGACATTGAAATGTTTTTTTCAATGTCATGTGTCAACTCCATGTTGAGCATGAAAGGAATTACACATCTCCCTCATATTGGACTATAGAGAGCACCTTTCGGCACAATAAGGTACGTTATTCTCTTGTGGTTGTCCCATTAAAGTAAAAATCATGATATATTAGAATGTAAATTTTATATGTTATTGCATATCATCTTCACACTCAATGTAGAATAATAATTTTTTTTGTTTGGATAAAAAGAAAAATAGTTTGTAAACACAATTTCTTATTAATTATTAATATTTTTTAAATAAACCATTTAAATAAAATAAATATCAAGAAAATACATCACTCCCCACTTGGACATTGTCATTACCAAGTAGTAGAGTGTACGAAGACTTGAACCTATGTATCAAAATGAACATTGTGCATTGTCTATGTTCAATTCAAAAGATCATATCCTTCAACATTTAGTATAACAAAGTGTAAGAAGACTTGAACTTGAGTATCAAAATGAACATCCTCTATTGTCGTTGTTCAATCTAGAAAGTAATATCTTTCAACATTCACTGAATGTGAGTCATCTCACTTCCCAAAATATGACTTTGGTTGTAAGGTATGTAAATCATGTCGGGGTGGAACTTATTCCTATTGCATGCCTCTGAGATTTGAAAGAGATTTGCTCGTATCCTTATGTATCATTGTTGTATCCAAACTTTTACTATAAATTGTCCTCAATCTCCTTCCAAAATTCTTCTTCACGGATCTTCTCTATAATACTAATATATCTCTTAAGAATGGAATACTATTCCATTACATTTCTTTAAATGAAAATGCTTCTATCTCTTAAAAAAAAAAGTGAAGTGAAGCATACTTTAAAGGAAACACATCTATCTCTTCCAATAAAAGGAAACACATTTTGGTTTTGGACGAGCTATGAAATGAAATTGACAACATGGATTGATATTTGAACAAAGGGTGGGATTTACATTCCCTCTTATGATGGTGTGTAATATGTTATACTCCATTCAATGGTCATTTGTCCAAATTCTTGGGACCACATCCCAATTTTCATCATCTTCTTAAGTTAGTTTGACATTGGTATTAATGTTGACATTTGCTTATAATTTACCATTTTTAAAAATTTCTACTTTCTAGAAACATTGTAACAAAATTTGAGTTTCATTAACTATGTCCATCAAATTCTACCTACCATTATTGTGAATGGGTCATAATTCTTAAGTTTGTTAATCACAACACCACTTTGTGTTCAAGTTTTTGCTAAGTAACACAATTTTTTCTTGCTCTCTGAACACTTTTCATAGTTGTTATACATTTTTCTCAAATTATCAACTTCATCTCCTACATTCATGGTGTAGTGATGAAGAATTTTTTTTCATTACTTAGATGGTTCATCCCAAACCAATTTCCCTTAGGTTGTCTTCTAAGGCCCTACTAAAATAGTTGGCATAGAGTTAACCATCTTTGACCTCAAGATCTTTAGTTTACTTTATGATAAATTTATTTCCTCAATTCTCTTCATCAATTCATATCTTCCCTTGGTTCATGATATTTTATTTTCTTTAGATGAGGGGTGAACATGAGGATGGGGGCTGAAAATGTGAATTAGGGCCTAATGCACATTTTGAGCCCCCACTACCATACACATGCTATAAAAGTGCATATTTACCCCTTACCCTCTAAGTGTTTTCGTTCTATTCTTTTCTTTTGTTGAGTTTGAGTACTTTGACTAACCTTTTAATGTTTATTCATTTTCCATTTTTTATTTCTTAAATACTTCTATCATTAAATTACTTTAACAAAGCATCCATCTTCAAAATCCTTCTTAAATGAAACTTTTTCATAGGGGACTCCTTAAAGTTTTCATCATTTTATCAAAGGGAAATAAGAGCATTATAAAAAGAAAAGGGGAGATACAGAGTGTTTATTTGAACAAAGGCATTGGGTTATATTGTTAAAAGAAAAGGGGGTTTTCTAAGTGTACTGGGTTTGCTAAGTGTACCTTGCCTAGGGTAGAGTTCTATACTAGTGTCAAAACTTGATGTTAGTATGGTGAAGGTTTGAATAATTTCTTATTAGGAAGTATTCAAATTTTCCATAGGGTAACATATATTTGTATTTGAATCTTTTCAACAATGTCATTAGAGGGTATTAGTTGTATTATAAAGGTTCTTTTAATTCAATGTCAATTTGGTGGAAGGTGGAAGGGCATATCTCCTTTGGCTTGGATTTGGATAGATTTTTTGCCTCTTGAAATTTTTATGAAGGATTTTATTTTTCTATGTTATTGTCTTTATTGAATCATTGTCTCATTAAGTAAGTAAGTGTGTGTATTGGTGGTACTATCATTATTTGAAGGGCACATTTTCAAAGTTTGGTTTTTATTCTCTTTCATAATCTCTGCTCTTTATCATTATATTTTAAGAGAAAAGTTTTAATCAATTCATATTAACATAAACTTATGTGTATGTATTCATTTATATATCTCTTTTGATTTTTTATCAAATAACGTATTATTGGAAAATATTGCCTATTATTTTTGGGATTTCCAGTATATACAATAACTATAAAAGTAATGAGTAAAATGGATTCAACATATTCATAGTAACATAAATTCTTATGTATGCATCCATTTTCACATCTCTTTTGATATTTTATCAAAGAATGCATTCTTGAAAAAGAATGTGCCTATTATTTAATATAGGATTTCCAATAAGCATAATTATAAATGTAGCGAGTAAGTCTAACCCACACTTGAGCTTTGAAAAATCCTTGTGAATTGAACCCATGTTGTAATCTTCCAATATCAAAAGTAATTGTTTAATATTTTAGAAACATTAAAAGGACACTTTTTAATAATTTCAATATAATATACAATGTTATAAATTAATCATTTCAATTTTTTATAAAAATTGTCAATGAAAACTTGGTTGGTAAAGTAAAATATTGTTTCTTTTTTGTAAATAAAAAGTTGTATTACCTCAAAAGTTCAAAAAACATATACGTACTTGGGGTCGTGTATATTGTTCTGTCAAAAAATGGAAAATAGAACCAGACCCAGGCCCTGGAAAAGGTGTCCATGATTGTTCTAATTGCCATAACTAATATGTACAAAAGATACTGCAAAGAGGGCCCGAGGCCAACATAGTTTAGTATCTAGCATTAGAAAAATTAAAAGAAAAACAAGAGAACTTCATACACTAGAATCGTCCTGATGCCCATCGCCTAGTGGAGGATGTGGCCAAGAGGAAGTGAAGGAGAATGGATGGTAACAGGTTGGGCATCTCTGCTTCACAGGATTTCTTGAGAAAGAATTGAAGAAAACATCTAGCAATTTGAAAATGAGTTGCAATTGCTCCATGAAGAAGCCTCGTTGGGGAGTAAAATCTAGCATCACTTCCCCATTTTGAGTAACCACTGTATCTAGACATGCAACTTCTATGCTTCTTCAACTGCCATGGGAGTCACCTCCTCAACAATAGGGCAACTCTAATTCTCTTCTGGCACCTAGGTAGGAGAATCACCTCTTGCCTGAGTGGAAGGGAGTAAGAGGCTCTGAGCGGATACAAGAGCTGCCTTCGATGACTCTACGGTAAGTTGGGACAAAACCAGAGGCAATTACTCCTCAACAAAGACCGTACCCCAATCATTCTTATCCCAATTATGAACAATAGAGGGAGAGGTAGTTGAAGGAAAGACAAGCTAAGGTGACAAAGCACAGGATGAAGCAGGGAAAGTGCATCTGGATAGGAAACTATAATAGGCTAGGCCACGCTTAGGCTTTCCTCTATGTCTCTCTCTCTCTCATCATGATGGCAGTGAATAAATCAGAGCCGAGGTGAGGGGGGAAATTGAACTAGAAAACAAGAGGCCAGGAACAACACCGGGAGAGACAAGGGAGCAAAAATAAAAAATCAATTAAGATACAATGAACTAAGCTTGAGCATAAACACAACCATATTGTTGAGTCCAACTATGGAAAGAGCCAATAATCCTGAGTTAACAACACTCAAATTTCTAGTACCTGCACAGATGTAATATGAAGCCATGCCAAGCCTTTGCATTAAGTTACCTATATAGACTAGGCAGGCACCCAAATCCCCAACATTAATGCGATGCATCATAGTGAATAAAGGGAGGAAGGAAACAACTATCCGCAATGGTGTGATTGTCCACATGTTCACCAAGTGGCACCCCATCCAGGGTTAAAGTAAAGTATTGTTATTCCCTACATCAAAGTTAAAATTCTATATGTATACATTTAATTCTTGTAAATGGATGCACACATAAGTGGATTATTTCACTATATCAAAACTAGGTTCATGACCTAGACAACTTTGAAAAAATATATACTTGTCTATCATATTATTCCTCTTTCTATATATATTATTCCTAGATTTTGAAAGTGTTTAATAGATCCAGGGTTAAGATGACTCTTGTACTCTGGTGCATAATTTCTCAATGTTTTAATCTTACTTGCATGTAGCTTCCTATCACTTCTCATCCCATCACTTTCTTCAATATTCACAACTTTGCAATGCACCACTACCACAATGTATGCCTCATAGTTATAAGGTGGGATCCTTAATGGTAAGGGCGATAATTCATAGTTATAAACCTCCATAGTTCTTTCATTCAACACCCATAGTTCTTTCATTCAACATCACCCTTGTGACATGGACAAAGAAAAGGGTCAATTGTTGCAACTTTGGAGCATTTGTAAGAGGAAAGTTTGTTCACGTAAGGAACTTATAAGCATGTTTGGTAGTGATATGCATAGTGATAAGAAAGCTAAATTATAGCTTATCTTTTTACCTTTTGAATACACAACATCATTGTAAAGAAAATTTTTGAGAAAATATGGATGAACAAGGCTAGGGAAAAATTTAAAGTCCCTGTCACTGAGGATTGTAACTACTTAACCTTTGGTGACTTTTTTAGAAATATAATTAGCAAAAAAAACTCCATTTTTTTTTATGAAATGCACATCATGAGAAACCCACCAAGAACTTCCCCTCATCGTGGGGATGGTACCCAGGGTAAACCAATTGGTTGCAATTTTGGCAACGTAATTGGGTAAGGACATTCAATGAGGTCCAAAATATTCATAGAGGCAACAAGCCCCAAGACTTGACCTAGTGACCTCCTTCTTGTAATTCACAACACTCAACCACTAGAACTAACCCACTAGGCTAAATAAATTAAAAAAAATAAATCCAAACATTGTAGCTATTTTGATTCTGATTCCTTTCTTATCTTTCTCAACAAAAGTCCAATCAATATATATTTTCTTCACTTTTAAATAATTATTTAAAAATCTAGTGTTGTTAAAGAACCATTAAAAAAATATAACCCATTGTGTTTGTTATCTTTATTGATACCATCAATGCAACACAAATATAAATATAATGTATATATTTTTTGTTATGATAAAATTAATTTTCATGACTAAGATGTACTGATAATTATGAGAAGGCCTTGAATCCTTCAGGGGACTAAATAAACACTTCAAAATTGAGCCTAAGAATACAGGCAAGTTGTTGAAATGAATGCATTTTTATGAATAATCTTTGCTATCAATTTATAAGATGTTTCCAATGTAGAAACACATGTGCATAGTGTGAGGGCAGAGAGAAATTTATCGCTATAACTCGATTACATGCTACGACAAAATTTTAGAAGTATTATTTTTAATTATGGAATTTTATTGAAATATTATCTTACATGATCAATTCTTTAGTATTTAATTATTTATTTATTGAAATTTTATTAAAATATTAGGGTTCCTTGTCCCATAAACAAGAGGTCTCATACACCAATTTGGTGTATGGCTCGGTTGTGGCCTTAAAAAATAGATTATTGTTATTAAAAATAATACAATCTTTGAAATGTTGAATTATTTAGTGAAAACTATATATCATATTAAGCAAAGGGAAGATACAATATTAAAGTTTATTTTTATTTTTAAATAAATAATTATTTAAAGTGGTGTAAATTTTTTGTGTGGAAGAAACCATAGTAATATTGGGTGAGTTGGCATGAGAAAAGTGTGGTGGCCAGATTTTGTTGGCAGCCAAATCACATTTTTCCATTTGTCTTATAAGCTGCCTACACCAATGTTTGCAAACATCGATTTTTCGTCACAATTCTCAGATGAACGACACTTTTATTCTTTGCGTCTTTTGCACGATTATTTTCGTTTTGTTTTCACGACTGTAAGCGTGAAAACATTGGTCTTTTGAAGCCACATTAGAATCATTGTTTGAACTGTCGTCATCCTTCTTATTGATATGCTCTTTGTGCCTACATTTCGCTTATCATTCTGTAGCTGGCAAAACTTTCTAACTGTACTCATTGGACATTCTTGTATTGATTGCGTGACTTGGTTTCATTAAGTTTGTAAGGCATTGGCTCTTGGATTTACATGTTTTTATTTGACCTACTCGACCATTGGTTTCATAACAATACATAGGGGTTATGGTTAAATCTTTCACTTATATCTTTAATATGGTACCTATGTTTGTATTTTCATAACCAATGGCTTGTTGATTATATGAATACCCATTGGCACGATGGTTAAACTCTCGATACGAGCTGGTACATTGGCGCATGGTTAATAATTTGGCGTTGGTTTCAAATCATATGTTGATGGTTTAAAAACTTTGACACAACGTTGATAGCGCGTTGGTTTATGCACTTACCATTTGATTCATTGGTCGGCTAATTCACATAATTGTTGGACTATGTTGTAATGGGTAGAACAACTATGTAAACTGGCAGTTGTACTTTGGTAATAACTCTTATGCATGGTAGAGATAAAATCCACCACCTTCGCACGCTGGCATTTATGCCTATCCTTTATTCCCGTTCACCTCTGTTAGCTCGGTTAGCTCTGCTCCTGTGTGTGTTGTAACCCAAACCCTAGACTTACCATGTGCTTGGCTCCATGGCACCAGTCGTGAGAATCGAGCCAAACGACAACCAAGCCTTGTTAATGTTTGACAATGCTCGCAAAGACCTGGAGGATAATGGATGGATTACCTTCGTGAAACGATTTGAGGGTTTTAATCTAGCTGTAGCACGACAGTTTGCCATGACTTTCGATGGATGTAGAGCCAAGGTGGGTGATATCCAGTTGGAAATTGATGAGAATTTTATTAGTTCTGCTACAGGGTTAGCTGCCACAGGACATCGTTGGTTCAAAAATTGTAAGGTCAAGGAGGTGCCATGGACACTGTTGTTCCTCTCGCGCAAAGTCACCTCTTGTGACAGAGGTATGCCCATCTCTGCACTTAAACCACGATGGCACGATACTTTGATGGTAATCAAACAGTTAGTGACCTGTGAAGGTCGATACAGACTTGTGTTTCTCTACCACCTGCATTTGCTAATGAATTTTATGGGATACTCGTTGAATATGCCCTTTTACTTTCATCGTAGCCTATATAAGATGTCGAAAAGGTTTAAAAGGAAGAAGGCTGACAATAGCCTATTCCACTATGGGCTCATTAAACTTATCGTTGTTTATCATTTGAGTTTGCATGGTGATAGCTGGGAAGCTCTCGTAGCTCGGAATGGTTTCGAGGACACAAACCCTATACAGGTTGACAAGCCTGTGGTGAGTGAAGTCATGGTTGTGCCCCCTGTGCCCTTCCATATCCTATTGCCTGCTCCTAAGCCTTCGACCTACCCTCCTATCGACTTACTAGACGTTGGAACTGAGAAGCACGAGACTATTAAAAAGCCTGTGAGCAGAAAGCCCAAGGCAAACCCTACTGCTAATGCCAAGGGAAAAAGGAATGCTAGGCTCATTTCAAGGATGGCTAGAACCAAACCTAAACCCTCTGCTGAGTCAAAGCCTATAATCCTGAGTGAGGATTCCAATTCAGACCTAGAACATTTTTTAGCCGATGAATACCTGTACTCACAGGGTTTATGCCCTGAACCACCTTATGATTTCGTGACAAATCTTCCCCCTTGCCTAAAAGATAATTCCAGTTACCCGGGGATTAAAATGCCCAGCGAAACCCTCATCCATGTGTCCAAACCCTCACCTGCTCTTACAAAATCCACACAGTCTCCCTGTGACCAATGTGATTCATGGTTGGAATGATACTACATTGATGTTCCCCTACTCCAATCGAAAATTCAATCACTGGAAGATCAAATTGCAGCGTTGACCAATCAAAGAGACAAGCTCCAAGCAGCTGATAAGAAGCAGAATACAACGAGTTTTTCAGGTTTTATTCAAATCTGTGAATTGTAGATATTGTATATTTTGGGAATAAGTTATATTTCAGTTAGTAGTTAGTATAGTAATAATTAGTAGTTTGTATATATAGTTAGTTAGATTAGTTTAGTTTGTATTAATAATTTGTTTTAATTAGATTAGTGTATTAGTTTGTTTTATTTAGTGTTAGTTAGTTTAGTTTTAGTTAGATTAGTTAGTTTAGATCAATTTTCTTTTGTTTTCTTAGGACCTAGGATTGGCTAACGGAGCCGCTAAACCCGTCAGGGTGGTTCATCCCAAACGGCTTGGGTTATTAGACAACCCCGAACCGGTTCCACTCTCTCAGTTGACGGATGGTCGATTTCGCCCGTAAACATATGGTGCTAGAAGGAGGGTATGAACTTAATTAATGGCACGAGGCGGTCGCAAGACTCCTCCACCCCCTAATCGCTCACCTATAGTGACTAGAAGCCGTTCACATGATAATATTCCCCTTCAAACAACAACTACTTCAACCGATGATCCACATATCACAATTGAGCCAACAACCCCTAATCCTATAGGTGGTGACATACAAGAGATTGTACTCCAATCTCTTATTAAAACACATAGTGCCTTAGCCTGTTTGAGGCAACCAAACCGTCCATGGGGACAACCTTTGGATTTCTCTGATACCAGAGAACAATTAGGAGGCACTGATCCTACTATGAATCCTTCAGATCCAATTTTAAATCCTTCTACAGGAGGATCTGGGATACCCCCTTCACCACCTCCATCATCTGCTTCCTCTTCTAGAGGAGATTCCTCTGACGAAGGCAATTCCCCTTCTCAGCCTTCAACACCCATTACCCCAATGGAAAATTAGAACAACCCTGCTAGACCCTGGCTTGATCAGGATGTCGTAGCTGTACCTGGAGCTCAACACCCTTTACCTAAACACCCAGAGAAATGGCTTCCCAAGTTTGATCCTGACTCAAAACAGATAGCTGAAGATCACATAATTTTTTTTATGTTAGCCATAAGACTCCGCAATGTTGAACATGAAGACGTTGTCTATAGGTTGTTCCCTTATACTTTTGAGGGTAATGCATCCACGTCGTACTTTTCCCAACAACCCCATACCATCGTGTCTTGGGAAAAGTTCGAGTCATGCTTTTTGGAAAAGTTCGGAGACGGTAAACCTCTGGAAGTCCTAGTCATGGATCTTTCTAGCTTAAGAATGAACCCAAAAGAAAAAGTTAAAGATTTTAATCAAAGATTCTTAACACTTAAAAACCGAATCCCTACGGATTCCATGCATGCTGAGAGTCTTATGATATCATACTACACTAAAGCTTTGCATCAAAGTATAGCTATTTGGGTTAAATGATCTAAGAAAGCCACATTGTTAGAAGCCTTCGAGGAGGCCAGCCAGATTGAAAAAGATATACTTAGCCTTAAGGACTCTTCCAGCAACGAAAATATACTTAGCCTTAAGGACTCTTCCAAAAACGAAACAGAGGCTAGTTCGCTCCAAAAAAGAAGATCGAAATCCTCTCCAAACCCACTCAAAGTAAAACACAACTCCTAGTAACGATTTAGAGAACTTAACTAAAGTTGTTCAAAAACTGCCAAATCAAGTTATAGACTTAAAAGGTCAACCAAAGAAGCCTCTTCGAGAAAAGGAACCTACAAACCTCCTTTATGAAATACCTTTCCTACCAATCGACCTAACCCAACCCACCCAGGGCCTTAACCTAGAAAGTTTGCGATGTGCTCTTCAAACAATTTTAGAAGCCTTAAGATAACTTGATGCCTCCCGAGATTCCCCGAGGAGGTAGTTGAACAAGAGACAGTTCAAGAAGAAGAGTCTTCTCCAAACATTTTTGGACACTTCTCGGATAGCATCTTTCAAGCTAATTTCGAGACAGTCCACCCTTATAACACTAGGAGTAAGACAACAAACAAATCTTCTACCGAAAACACTACAAATTCGCCTCCAAAGCAATCTAAATCGGCTGAGAATAAACAGAGTAATGTGAACCCCAACTTAGATTATGATGTTGTTGAAGATCTTAAAAAGTTAAGGGCAAACATTTCTATTTATGAGTTATTGAAATTTCCTTTTCTGCTTCAAAAAACGTTGCAAAATATTTCAGAGAATGGCAAGAAAGGTAATTCCAATGGTAACAAGGTTGTGCAAAGCAAAGTCCCTCAGAAGACTTCCACTAAAAATAATCCCGATCCTCAAGATAAAGGAAGCCTTCCTGTAAATAATGTAAATAATGTAGATAAAGTAGCTTTAGAAACTGCGAGTAAAAAGCCACAAGCTACTACTCTTAATACTCGCAAAAATGTACCTCCTTTTCTGTTAACTTTCGAGATTTTTAATAGAAACGTGCACAATTGTATGGTAGACTCAGGAGCGTCATCTAATGTGATGCCTTGGTCCGTTTTCCAGAAAATTAACGCTGAAGTTGAACCCTCGACTTTAAAAATCATACAACTTGATTGAACAAATGTTAAAGTTATAGGCGAACTAAAGAATGTGCTTATTAGATTATCGTCTAACCCCAAGGTTCATCAAGTTATTGATATAATTGTTGTGGATATTCTAGAAGTGTATGGTCTGTTTTTAAGCAGGGACTGGTCGGAGTAGCTACACGACTACTTCGCGACAAATTGGTCCCATCTATGGCTTCCAGAGAACGACAAGCCTAACAAGATCAAAGTAAATCGTGAGCGCTACCTTAAGTTCACGGTCACTGATTTGAACGACCCCAACGAACCATTTACACCTTCTGCTTATTCACCCGAAGTACAAGGAATGGACACCTTCCTCGACAACTTCATGGCCGAGGTTTCACCTATCATCAATCCAGAACAACAGTCCGAGATTGCAACATACGTACAAACAACAACTTCTACGCAACAGTCTCATGCACCCAAAGCAAATCAAATATGGTCTCTTTATTTCGACGGATCAAAGTCCAAAGAAGGAGTCAGAGCAGGCTGCGTCATTATCGATCCGGCAGGTAACAAAACATTGATAGCATGTAGGTTGGAATTTGAATGTACTAACAATACTGCATAATATGAGGCTTTACTGCAAGGTCTCAGAAAAGCTCTGGACATGAACATTCAAAATTTAACCATCTTTGGCGACTCTGAAATAGTGGTTAGACAGGTAAGAGATTCTATCCACTGCCTGTCTCCGCATCTCAAAAGCTACCAGTATGAGGTATGGAATTTAATGAATAAATTTTCCGCTTTCAATATAAATTATATTCCTAGATTGAATAACTCTGAAGCAGATTTATTAGCTAATGTAGCTTCTAAACTTCTTCCTGCAGAAGGCTTATCCCCAGACGCATTCTCCGTTGAACTACTGTTTCAGCCATCCGTTCTCGACAACATCACGAACTGGAGAGTATTTGACAACGATCAACAGATTATCAACTTTCTGCACATGGAAGAAACCTTTCAGGGCGCGGTGATAGATGAACGCAAACATGATGACAATTTGCACGATTTTACAGTAATACCTGATCCGAAAACATCTGAAGCTTTATCGGAAATGGTAAGTTCGATACCCAAATCTGTAGTTAGATTAGAGAAGTTTTATGATTTTGAAGATAAATTTAAAAAGTCGGTCAATTGTAAAACCAATAGTTCCTCATTATCGTATGAAAAAGTGAACTTAGGAACTAATGAAAATCCTCAATGCATTAATCTAGGGTTGAGATGTTCTCGACAAGAAAAAGCTGCATTTATTAAATTGTTCAAAGAATTTAAAGATGTCTTTGCTTGGACATACAATGACCTCAAAACTTTCGACCCTAATATCATACAACATGTTATCCCGATGAAGCCCCAAACCTTACCCTTTCAACAAAAAATGAGGAAAATGCATCCTAAACTCGAACCGACCATTCAAAAAGAATTGAATAAGCTCCTAAGTGCTAAGATAATTTTTCCTGTTAGACACACTCAATGGGTTTCCAACCTTGTCCCAGTTCGGAAGAAAAATGGGGGAATTTGACTCTGTGTCAATTTCCGAAACCTCAATAGAGCGTCTGATAAAGACAACTATCCTGTCCCGCCTATGGAACATATTCTTCAACAAGTATCTGGTTCCGAGAGGCTATCCCTACTAGATGGTTTCTCAGGATATAACCAGGTCCTGATGTCTCCACCAGACCAACTAAAAACTACCTTCCGTACCCCGTGGGGCACTTATGCTTATCACAAAATGCCTTTTGGATTGATTAATGTTGGCGCCACTTTTCAGAGAGCAATGGACATTGCTTTCCGAGGCTTAATCAATCAGTCCATCGTAGTTTACTTAGATGATGTGACTGTATTTTCTAAAAACAAAAACGATCATCTAGCTCACTTACGAGCTGTCCTACTGCGATGTCGTAAATACAGCATCTCCTTGAATCCCAAAAAATCCATTTTTGCAGTAGAGAAGGGTAAAATCCTAGGATTCATTGTGTCTAGTGAAGGGATGATTATTGACCCCGAAAGGACTCAAGTCATTGCAAAACTTCCCCCTCCTACATCCAAAAAATCCATGCAATCTTTCTTAGGCCAAATTAACTTCGTGAGAAGATTTGTCCCCAGCTTCTCTGAAATGGTCAGACCCTTGCAGAACCTAATTAAGAAAGACACCCAATATCACTGGGGATCCTTGGAAAGCCAAGCTTTCAATGCAATAAAGAAGGCCATAATAGACGCTCTGTCTCTCATGAGCCCAGATTTTTCCCAAGACTTTACACTCTACACTTTTGCTTCTGACTGTTCCTATGCCGCCGTCCTAACCCAAAAGAATGCTAAGAACAATGAAGTACCCATCGCTTTTATGAGCTCCGCTTTCAAAGGCGTTGAACTTAACTATCCAGCGGTAGATCGACAAGCCTACGCTGTTTTCAAAGCAGTGAGGCATTTCCGGTCCTATCTTTTGAAGTCAAGGACGAAAGTCATTGTCCCCTACCCACCCGTCAGGAACCTGTTAGTGCAAAAGGAAATAGGAGAAAAGAGAGCCAACTGGGTCACCTCCTTGCAGGAGTATGACTTAGAAATCACCCCAGCTCAGATAGTGAGAGGCCAAGGGTTATGCAAGTTAGTTGCTGATTCAGCAGCAGGACAACAAGAAGAGAGCGATATGTCAAACCTAGGACAACACGATCAAAGTCTAGTCTAGTATGAACATTATTTACATTATTTACATTATTTACAGGAAGGCTTCCTTTATCTTGAGGATCGAGATTACTTTTAGTGGAAGTTTTCTGAGGGACTTTGCTTTGCACAACCTTGTTACCATTGGAATTACCTTTCTTGCCATTCTCTGAAATATTTTGCAACATTTTTTGAAGTAGAAAAGGAAATTTCAATAACTCATAAATAGAAATGTTTGCCCTTAACTTTTTAAGATCTTCAACAACATCATAATCTAAGTTGGGGTTCACATTACTCTGTTTATTCTCAACCGATTTAGATTGCTTTGGAGGCGAAGTTGTAGTGTTTTCGGTAGAAGATTTGCTTGTTGTCTTACTCCTAGTGTTATAAGGGTGGACTGTCTCGAAATTAGCTTGAAAGATGCTATCCGAGAAGTGTCCAAAAATGTTTGGAGAAGACTCTTCTTCTTGAACTGTCTCTTGTTAATCTACCTCCTCAGGAATCTCAGGAGGCATCAAGTTATCTTGGGCTTCTAAAATTGTTTGAAGAGCACATTGCAAACTTTTTAAGTTAAGGCCCTCGGTGGTTGGACTGGGTCGGTTGGTAGGAAAAGGTTTCCGGAAAGGAGGTTTGTAGGGTCCTTTACTCGAGGAAGCTTCTTCGGTTGACCTTTTTAAGTCTATAACTTGATTTGACAGTTTTTGAACAACTTTAGTTAAGTTCTCTAAATCAGAATTTTCAGGTTGTGTTTAACTTTGAGTGGGTCTGGAGAGGATTTTAATCTTCTTTTTGGAAGTAGAACTAGTCTCAGTTTCGTTGCTGGAAGATTCCTTAAGGCTAAGTATATCTTTTTCAATCTGGCTGGCCTCCTCGAAGGCTTCTAATAATGTGGCTTTCTTAGATCGTTTAACCCAAATAGTTATACTTTGATGCAAAGCTTTAGTGTAGTATGCTATTATAAAACTCTCAATAGGCATGGAATCCGTAGGGAGCCTGGAGCCTGTTGGAGACAACCCTGGACCAGTTCCACTCTCTCAGTTTACGAACAGTCGATTTCTCCCATCAACAGATTTCCAACTCGTTGGGTCGTGCTCCATGACATCAAAAGCTTCCAAAGGAAATTTGTTAATCCATCACATCGACATGCTAGGAGATCTTGGAAGGTATGAAGTGTAGGATCTAAAAGGCCATGGTCTTTATTCCCCAAGTGAAAACACTTACAAGATTTCATTCTCGCCACCTGATATTCTACCTCAATCATCAAGTCCCTTGAAGGACGTTACATTAGACTTGCTTCCAGGCTCCTCACACTCTTCGATTCTTGGCAAGGATGATTTTGTGGGAGGGAAACTCAAACAGGGTTTCATTGGAGGTATGCTCATCGGTGACTTAATGAGTGGAATTCCCATTATCAAGACTTTGACATCTTAACCAAGAGGGTTTGGGACCGAGAGTTTCAGGGAAAGACAGAAAGAGGCACAAGTGCATCAAGCGAAAGTTTGAAGTGGTAAACCTACATTTAGGGGACAATGTAAAATTGTGTGAAGTAATGGAGCTTGAGGGCTCATCCATTGTGGGTCAATTCCTGAGAAAACATATGAATGGAGAGTCCCTAAAAATATGGAAAAAGGAAAATTTCTCTATAATGTTAGGTTACTCTCCATGCTATATGGTATTGGTGAAAAGATGGATGATCTAGATCCTTTGGTCGAAAGAAAATGCCAATAAAATCATTTAGTCAAAATGGTGATGGGGTTCTCAATCACTCTTTCTTAACAAGTGGCACTTGGAGTTCCATGCCAACTTAGCCCATATGGATTACTATCTGATTTGGGTTAGGCTCCTAGGTCTACCTTTGATTCTATGGTCTGATAAAGTCGTCAATGAAATCGATAATGCTCTCAATCTATTCTATGAAGTTCATAATTCTTACAAAAATAAAGGGTATACAGGAATGGTCAGACTGCTTGTTGGACTAGACCTCACAAAAGGTATGGATAACTCTATCATCATTATTAAAGAGCTATCCATCTTCCATCAAACCTTGGAATATGAGGGATTCCCTTTCAAATGTGGAAGATGTCACATCTACGAGCATCTGGCGAAGGAATTCCCTCTTCCCAATAAAAGCAAGTTTGGGTTCAAAGGGAGCCAAAAGAGTGCAAGAGCACCCCTCAATGTCCAGTAAAAAAGACTCCTTGAGAGGATTTCGGAAAAAACTCATCAAAGAACAACTCACTACTAAAATTACCATCTGAGGATACTATTCAAAGCTTGGAGAACCCATTAGAGAATCTCGATCGAGTTGACTTCAAGAATGATTTTGGTAAGCAACTATCTCCTCTCTCTTTTGATATCCCAAAGAATAACAACTCGTATTTTGGGTCTTAGGAGGTAGGGTTAGAAGAGTTGAACCATGAAAAATCTAGTGATTTCCTAACTAGCCTATAGGAATTAAAGAACCCAAGACTCCTCTCACTCCCCTTGATGGTTTGGGAGGGCCACAAGATCAAGCACTTGAAACCTATGAAAACTCTCATAGTCTGACACTTGAAAAGGATAGCCACAATGTCTCTCAAGATTCCATGAATATTAAATGTAATCTTAGGCCTAGAAATAGAGGATCCCCTATTTTCTCGGGAGGCATAATGGGAGGATTGGGGATTCTAGAAAAAAATGACTCCAAACCCTCCCAAAGAGGTAACAAATCCCTCATATCCATAGCAAAGAAGCAAGCTAACTCTGAAGTAAAAAGTGGAAAATAGGTGTCCTTAATTAGGGCTCTTAGAGAAAATGCCCTCATGGATGTTCTCAAATTATTTTTCTAGCCCTAAATTGCAAAGACTGGCCAATTCCTAAAAAAAAATGGTCCTTAATAGGTTAATTGAAGTTCACAACCTATCAATCATTTTATTGCAAGAGATTATGACAAATGGGGATAAGGTTATTAATGACTTATTAAAGATTTTAAGGGGTTGGTATTTTAGATTTATTGATTCTTTAGGAAGATCTGGGGGGATATCACTGGATGGAAAAAATGATCATTCTCCCTAGAAAATTCTCAATATTTTGTAACATGGTTGGGAAATATGCTTTTCGCCTTGGACCTAGGGAAATAAATGACACATCAAAACATATATGGGCCTTAGAAATAGTAAGGCTTCTAGACATAGAACCTACGAAATTAACTCCGACCTAGAGGAACAAGAGGACAGGGGAAGCTTGGATAGAAAAAAGATTAGATCCATTTTTAATATTGGAAGATTTTATAGATGAAGCTATAAGACTTTGCTAGTGGGTTTCCTCAGGAGCATACCCTGACCATAATATTGTGCTTCTAGAGGTGATTCTAATACAAGAGAAACCTTTAAGCCCCTTCAAACTAAATCCTGAATGGTTAAAGGGAGAATATTTCCTAAATAAACTCAAAGTTGAGTGGAATCCATTTGACACTTCTCTTGATGAATCAACCCCCATCCAATTTCATCAAAACCTAAAAAGGGTAAAGAAAAATGCAATTAATTGGTCTCTTGAGACAAAAAAGAAAGACGATTGGATCTTAAGAGAAGTTGAAGAATTTCTCGACTCTTTTTGTAACAAATAAGGCTTTGGTTTCCTCACAAAGAATCAAAAGGATGAAATAAAACTCTTGGAAGATAAAAACAAAAAAATCCTACTAGGTAGGGTGAAAGTGTTGGGTTGTTATATTATTTTCGGTGAAATTCGAGTTGAGGTTGATCCACTGATGGTCAAAGGTCAAGGTGGATCGAAAACAAGTCGAAGGTCGAGGAATTTGACCAGGAAAAGTCGAAGTCGAAAGGATCGAAGACAAGTCAACTGACAAGAGGTCAAAGTGCAAGCGTGAGATGACTGACTAGAGACTGAATGAAGGCCGACTAGTAGTCGATTGGTAACCCGACTTGGAATTCAACTGTAACTGAATCCTGGGATTTGCGGGATTTGTAGCCAATGATATACATGGATCTGTAAATATTTTTGGGCACCAATATTTAGGGTTTTTCCTATTGTAAATCCTATAAAGAGGCGTGTTGTAAGGCCATAAAGGATAATGTGAGAATGCTAATGATATAATTCTAATGCATGGTAGGTCCTAGGTTGATGGTCATGTATATGTAAGTTGATTTGGCTACATGGTTGTTCTTGCCTGTGCATTAGGGTATGATGTCGTTTGTGTCTTAGGTGTGGACCAAGGTTAGGCATGTATCCTTTTATTATTATTTAATAAGAAAACAAGAGAGCAGAACGCTCAAAGAAATAATGGTTTCTCCCGGTTAAGGGTTCCAGGGTAAAATCTCAGTGTACTAAGTGATTTCTCGTTTCATTTATGTTCTTGGTTAAACTCTTCTTCTCTTTTGCTAGGATTAGGGTGGAAGTGTCCTGCATTTCCTGACATGTGGTACTAGAGCTTAGGTTTTCCATGACAAGTGAGTGATCAGAGCAATGTTATTCTTTGGAGAGTATATCAGATCTTGATTTGCCAATATTGAATCTAAGAACTAAATCTTAGGTATAGTAAGAGTCATAAGTCATAATTTTTGTTAAAGATCGTGTTAAATAATGGCGATCAATTCCAGAATAGAGATAGAAAAATTCAATGGACATAATTTTGCACTTTGGAATCTTAAAATGAAAGATCTTTTTGTGGATCGAGAATAATGGACAATGATCTATCTAGGTACCCAACCGACATGCATGTCAACAGAAGAATGGGAAAAACTTGAAATAAGAGAACGAAGTATGATTTGGCTTTGTCTTTCATATTCAGTGTTGTTGAATGTCTCAGGTGAAGATTCATCCAAGAAATTATGGGACAAGATGGGAAGCTTATACCAATTGAAATCTATGGTAAATAAGTTGTTTCTAAGAAAGAAACTGTATCTTGTGAGGATGAGTGATGGAAGTTTGGTGACTGAGCATTTAAATGTGTTTAACACCATGTTAATCTAGTTATCGTCTATGAATATTAAGATCAGTGATGAGGAGAAGTGTATCAACCTATTATTTTCTTTTCTAGACTCCTAGGATAGCTTAGTCATGGATATTGGGAGTAATACAACCACACTAGCACTAGAGGACGTGGTTGCTTCTCTGTTGTTGAAAGAAATGAGAAGAAAGAACATGAAAGGATAGACTAAATATGTTTTGTTAGTGAGAGGTCGACGGGTAGATAGAGACAAAGGTAGATTCTCAAGTAGAAAGTTCAATTTGAAGGGTAGATCTAAATCCCCGGTTCAATCGATGCGAAGATGATGGAAATGTGGTAAAGCTGGGAATTATAAAAAGGATTGTAAGTCGAAGGAAAAATAAGTTAGTTATGGATCCGACTGTTATAGAAATATTTGCCTCACCCTATTCAACATTGCATAGAGGTCCTTTTTCCATTTTCCTATGCATACTTTTCATCCCTTTTTTCAAAATCCCAGAGCTAAAAATACTTTTTTTCCACATGTACGCACCTTGCCTACTATACAACATGCGTATACGCAGGCTGCTCCACTACAACTGACGTACATCAGGATTTGTGCCCAAAAATAAAAAATGGTGACAGGTTTCCATGTCACAACAAGAGATCTATAATCCTTGGCCTTCCATATACTAGAAACATTCCAACTCGGCCCTTTAGTTCCATTTCAAGGCTATAAATGGGCCAATTCCGAGCTATGGAAAAGAGGAGAAAGAATTCAACTTTGAGAGACAAGTTACTCTGGAGAAATTATTTACTTCATATTGAGTTTTCATCCCTTTGTCCTTTAAGTCTGAACATAATGTTCAACCCCCAAGCTCTTCCCTTATTGATTGAGAACTTCATTGTTTCTCTTTTATGAGCTTTCCTTTGGTGGAGGATTGAAGTGGTGGAGGCCCAACTAGAAGGAACTTAGTTTCTCAGTTCCGAACTGTGCCAACACGGAAGTCTGTAACATTTTCACTTCTGCTGATCATATATTAATAGAAATACTCTTTTCTCATCCAATTGATATCTTGCAGATATTTGAATTATTATTCCATTGGCGTATTTGTCATGTTTATTAATGGATTATGTTATTGAATGTGATAACATCATTTATTATCATCAAATGCTTGCTTTGTTTGGTTGTTGAGGACTAGTTGTAGCTATATATATTTGGGTCAAGTGCTCAACGATGGACTTCATCAAACGTCTGGGCGAGGTAGGACTTTTATCTTGTCTTTCTAGCATATTAATTTATATATCATACTTGAGAATATAGTTGATTTTTGCAGTCATTTCCATCTGTTGTGGTTTACCCCTAGCCATAGATATATTCTCCTCATAACACCAACAAGAAGCAATCGACTGAGAAAAAGATGACCTCGGAGAAGAGAGGTGATGTGTATCTAGTGCCGACTAGTACAAAGTCGGATCAATATGTTTGGTTGATCGACTTAGGAGTGTCCTATCATATGACACCACATAAATAATGGTTCTGTGAATATGAACGATATGATGGGGGTGATGTGTTCTTGGGGGACGACTCAACAACCATAATTGTCGGGCAGGGAAGAGTCTGACTGACATTGCAGGATGGGAGGAAAATAACCCTTCCAAGTGTGCTACACATTATGGGTGTGGCAAGAAACCTGATATATGTCAACAAGAAAAGTGATGCAGGTGCACATACTCTATTTCAAAAGGATTTCCTAAGATGGTTAGAGGTGCGATGGTCTTAATGAGAGGAGTTCAGATTGGTACCCTGTACAAGATGTTAGGGAATGTCAAATTGACTGGATGGAAAAACATCATTGCTTCTAAAATCAACTTGACTGCAACTCAACCTGACTTGATGTCGACACAACGCGACTCGACTCAAACTGACTTGACAAGACATGGTGAGATTGACCAAACTAGGTTATGGCATTAGAGGATGGGACGCATTGGAGAAAAAGGACTTCGAGCTATGCAAAGCAAAGGTATGGTCAAAGGTTTTCCTAAATGTGGTTTAGAAGTCAACTTTTGTGAACATTTCATATATGGAAAACAAAGTCGGGTGAGGTTCCCATATGGAGCGAAAAGGGAAAATGGGATTCTAGAACTGGTGCATAGTGATGTGTTTGGCATGGTTACAATGCCTTCACTTGGTGGATCCATGTATTATGTCTCCTTCATAGACGATTTTTCCAGGAAGACATGGATATATTTCCTAAGGAAGAAATCATAGGTTTTTAAGAGATTTAAAGAGTTTAAATCTCTTGTGGAAAACCAGACAGAGAAAAGGATTAAAGTGTTGAGGAATGACAATGGTGGTGAATTCTGTGGAAATGAATTTTATCAGTTCTATAAGTAGTGTGGCATAGCACGCCAAAATACCATGACATATACCCCACATAAAAATGGAGTTTTCGAGAGAATGAACAAAATGTTGATGGATAAGGCAAGGAGCATGCTCAGTGGTGTTGGGATCGCACAAGAATTCTAAGCAGAGGTAGTTGAGACTACAAGATATATGGTAAATATGTCTCCTTCATAGACACTAGTTGACACGACTGCAAATGAGGTATGTTCTGGTAAGAATCCTTCAGTGGAACATATCAAAGTATTTGGCTGTGATGCATTTGTGCATGTTCACAAGGAAACGAGGAACAAGCTAGAAAAGAAGGCAATCAAATTTATTTTCATCAGATATAAAGAAGGAATGAAAGGATATAAGCTCTGGAATCCTACATCAAGTAGAATAGTGTATAGTCAAGATGTGGTATTTAGAGAACTCAGAGGTACATCTGAGACTAGGGAATTTGTTCAGACCGAGAATATCCTGGTACAATGCAGTTTGAACTGAGGAACAAAGAAGATGATTGATATGAGTCGACTAAATATGATGAAGAGGTGGAGAAACTAAATCCGATAGTAAGGAGGTTAGAAGTAATAAGAAAACCAGTTGAAAGGCATAGTCCACCCGACTTTTGTTCCGCATTTGTGATAAGTGGCATTGACGATGAGCCCAAGTTGGTCGGTGAGGTAGTTGACTTGGTAGAGGGTAAAATCTGGAAGGACGCCATGGTCAAAGAGATGGAATCCTTGTACAACAATGAGACATGGGATCTAGTCAAGTTACCAAGTGGAAGGAAGCCCATTAGTAGCAAGTGGGTGTTCAAGAAGAAGATGAATGCCGTAGGACAAGTTGAGAAGTTCAAAGCTCGAATGGTAGTGAAAATTTATTCCCAAGTCAAGGGAGTCGACTTCGGTGAGATATTTTCTTCGGTTGAAAAACTAAATTCCATTAGAGTACTAATGTATCTAGCTGCAACATTCGATCTAGAGATAGAACACATGGATGTGAAGACAACGTTCCTACATGGGGAAATGGAAGAAGAAATCTACATGAAACAACCTGAAGGATTTGTAGTAAAGGGAGAGAAAGAGTTGGTGTGCAAACTCAAAAGATCCCTTTATGGTCTAAAGAAATAGACAAGGATGTGGTACCGGAAGTTTGACACTTACATCCTTAGTTTGGGATTTGTGAGAAGCAAAGTTGATCACTACATATATTCCAAGTAAGAAGGTGGAATTTCATATATGTAACTTTGTATGTTAATGACATTTTTATGATTGAAAAAAACATGGACACAATAAAGGAGGTGAAGAAGCAGATATCATCCAAGTTCAACATGAAGGATCTCGGTGCAACTATCTTCTTTCTAGGAATGGAGATTAAGAGAGATTAAGCTGTTAGAAAGCTCTAGTTGAATCAGATGAAGTATATTGAAATAGTTGTAAAACGATTCAACATGCAGGATTGCAAAACGTTGAAGGTTCCAATTCCAATGGGAGCAAGGCTTATGTTACACATTATTTTTGTCACCCCAATGATCCACTGACAACATGTGTTCATGTTCCCTGAAAAGATAAAAGAATCTTTCTCCATGAAGAGAGTGATTTGATTTCCTTTCTCAAAAACCTTATTATGAAAGGTTGTCGCACCCTGCAAAATGGATGGGGTGTGATGATGCCTGATCGTCGCACCCAGGGCTAGAGATGGATAGTGATGTCTTCACAGGCTGCAATATACCTAGGGTGTGATGATGCCAAAAGCTAAGGAAAAGTCATACTTCACAAAAGTTCTAAAAGGGGATCTTCTAGAAGATGAGGTGGGCTCTGAATGGTTTGGATCTTACTCACTTCTTTGATTTGGTGGGATCATCCTAATCTCCTCATCCATATCTCTTTCACATTATATAAAGAGGGATCTCTCATGGAAAAGGCTAAGGTTGAATAGGCTAAGATTTGTATGGAGAGTTCTACTTCTTCTTAAGAGCTTTGATTTAGTTCTACAAGATATATGGCGGATCTTCTTCATTCAAAGGCTTTGGAGCAAATATGTGTATGTTAGAGAAAACGGCCATTGAAAGGGGAACTTGCGACATCAAGGCTTTGGTTGTAATATCCACTTTATTTTTAATATGATACAATGATATGTTTCTTTCCCATAAAACTAATCTTGTTTTATTGTATGATTCCTTGATCACATACATAGGTTCTTGTTGAGTATATTATATTTCTTTCACTTTGGTTGGCTTGTGTTCCCTTGCAGGTTCAATATCTTTGGAGCTTTGGAACGGAGCTAGGATGGCAATGGAAAGAGGAAGCGACATTTAAAATGTATGTTGTCCATCTCTTGTTAGCTAGTAAAATCAATAATTAGAGCCTAGGGAAAGTCTTATATTCTGTTATGTTTTGTTCTAGTTTCTAGTGGGATCTAGGGAGATCTGTTTGTGTCCACACTTACTGATTAGTCCAGTAACAAAATTGGATACCATGCTAGGGATATGACTTCCTTTTGGTTTTTTTCTTCTTATTTTCTTTTAGCCTACCTTCCTCTGACTAAATCCATTCTCTGAGTCTGCAGGTGATCCATCTGGACTCCCTGGGTCTGAAAGTTCAGTTATATTTTTTGTCTTTCTTCCATTTTTTCCTTATTTACAGAGATCGTCGCACTGTACCATATATGCAGCCTGCGACAACCCTCATACGTCACACCCTGATTGTCCAATCCAATGCAACGATGCTGCATTGTGCTCTATTGGCAGCCTGTGTGACCTTGGCTCGTCGCACTGTACCCCACTGTTAGCTTGCGATGATTCCTGTAGGAATTGTTGGAGTAAGACAATTTGTCTTTTTCCACCCAGTTTTGCCTCAGTTGCCTGGGATGAACTTATGATACCAGTGTTTGATTGATTTATGAGTTTAAAACTTGCATTTGATTGATTTTCATGGATTGATAGTTTATCTTTGTAATTTTGAAAGTTTTTGGCTTTTGATCTTTGTCACAAGCATATAATCTCGGGATCTTAATATGAGTGTTTGTTTGACAAATGGTATTTGATTTATTTGAGGCTTTGGATTGATTTTACTTTCCATATTGCTTGTTGATTGAGAAACACTTTCTGTCTTCATTTGACAAAAGGCTTTCTTATCATTTTTATTTTTGTCTATTGTTGGCCCTTGACCAAGTTTGAGGAAACACTTGGTCATATTTGTTTGTTTTTGGAACTTCGACAGCTTGTCAAAGATGGAGCGCAATGCCAAGCAAAGATCGTGGAAGCTAGACCACTTTCTTGGGTCCTTTTTGGGGTTTTGGGGATAATGTAATGGGTATGGGATGTCGACCCATGGGTTTACCCATGTTTAGGGCTATTTTGTAAAGTATAAATAAGTAGCTAGGAAATGTAAGAGAGATCGATACGCTAAGTGCTAGTAAAGGGTTTGTGTATACTGTGTGACCGACTTGCAAAGCTGAGTGCACAGATTGTAAGAAGGCTCTGTGCTAGATCTACTCGAGGAAGGAGGATCTGGCGAGGTGCGCACAGATCTCCTGTCCTATGCGGAGTACAATTTGGAGATTTGTGTTGTAATTAGATTGACCAAAGCTAATAAAGAAGAAGAAGACTTTGTGGACGTAGCCCCAGGGTGGGGATGAACCATGATAAACCTGTGTGTTGTGCTCGGTGCCTCGACCTAATGTGCTTGTCCTTTTCCATGTGTTGTGCTTTGATATGATTATGCTATGTGATTTTCTATGATATACTTAGATAGATCTAATTTTCTTTGTGCTTATTAGATGTATCGATGTAGATCTAACATATATGAAAGTGTTGAGTGCTAGACCTATTTTGTTGTTGCTAAGTGCTAACTTAACCTAGATCTAAGTGAATGTTGTGGTGCTCTGTGCCATCTGCAGAGTGCCATGAGGGTTAAATACTGATGAATGATCTATGCTAAAGTGTTTGCTAAGTGTTAGAATCACAGATCTCTATCCCAGCTAAGGTTGTAGACACCTGAGTCTTGCAACCACCCCTGCCTCTACCTCGTGTGAGAATTCATCTGATTCACAGGTGTTGCCGAAAGGGCCGATAGTTTGGGTTTTGTTGGTGCATTTTTGAAGCGTTGAACCCTAGGTCTACCCCTATGCCAACAAATGGTTCCGTTGCTGGGACTTGAAACTGTGATTGCTAGGACTTGAGGAAGAAGAAGCTTTGTGCATAAAGTCCATCCTAGAATTGTAAAAGCTCTGTGCATGGACATGTGCCCTAGTGTGAAATGATCCACTTGATCCGAAAAGCTCTGTGCTGAAGAAGGAAGGACATATATGAAGAAAAGAAGTCAGATTTGAACGATTTGTGCTCTAAGAAAGGTTAAAGTGGAAGTTACTAAGTCAGATCTACAGAAAGAGGTAAGTTTTGTAAGCTCTGTGTTCTGATAAAGGTAAGAATAGTTGAAAGTTCTTAAATATGGAAGCTTTGTAATCTATAGAAGTAAAAAAAGTGAAAATTTTTGTTTCTAAAGTATGGATTTAGGTATGCTTGATAGATTTTGTCCTAGCTTGAAAACTAGGGCATTCTTAGATGAAAGAACGTTTGATATGAATAGATCTGATAAGAATAATGAAAGATATGTTATACCTATGCATAGAAAGAATTTTTGGACTAACCAATGGATGGAAGATCCTAGAAAGAATTTTTTGTAGGCTAGCCATCATGATTGTAGCGCGCAGTACAAGAAAAGCTGGGGATCATGGAAGAGAAAGAGAGGATTAACTCTTTGTTATAGTTGCAGAAGACCAGGACATCTTGCTAAGGAATTCCTTAGGAGAAACCCTAGTTGCCTCTATAGTAAGGCTATGGACCATGAAGTACTGGATTTCCCTAGAATGATTACTAGACTTGAAAAGCTAAATATGGAGCAAGGTCAAGAGACTAAGCTTATAGAAGAACCCCATAAAGAATCAGAGATTATGTTATTGAAAATGAAAGAAACCTTGGATGAACATAAAGATGCCAGTTTGTTAGAGATCTTCAAAGAAAAGGAGAAAATCGAAGTAAGAATAAGAGACTTCGACATCGATTGTGCTATAGATGAGGGAACACAGATGAACATTATGACATAAAGTACTTGGGAAACCCTAGGAAGGCCTGCTATGGTTACTTCACTAGGAAGAATATGGTTGTTTAAAGGAAAAATGGTAACCCTATGTGGTAGAATTACCCAGATAGATATGAGTACCCATGGAGCTTCGATAGAGGAAGAGTTCGAAGTCATTAGATTTATTGAGGACCGTGCCCCATTTCCATCTTTGTTAGACAATATCTGGATTGAAAAAGACCAGATCCAGAGAAAAGAAGAAAAGGAAGCCCTAGAACAGAAGAAGCAAGAACTCATGGAATTTATGACTAGAAGGATCGCCTACTTGATGGAAGAACAAGAGAACAAATATTAGTTGTTGAACACCAGGGACCTGGATTTCAAAGCTATAAGAGCGTCAGAGGAACCACAAAAGACTTAAATACCTAATCCATATGATGAAGGAGTATTACCCTTGGATCTGAAGAAAGAACCTCAGCAGCACGAAGTGACTATGTCGAGAGAAGATAAGACTCAGAAAAAGGATGACCGAGACGAAGCTCACTGGGAAGAAGGCTAGGAAGCTAAGTAAGAAGAGAGCTAAGATCGAAAAGTTACAGAAGGTTTCGGAGGAAACTATGTAGAAGGAAAAATCATAAGAATTGAGCTTTGCCGAGATATCAGAACAACGACATCTGGCACTTCGCCATGTCACAACAATATAGTCATTGGACCATTATACCCGTTTGAATTCCGCCCCAAATAGACAAAAAAGCATTAAAGAGTCACCACCAGACTGTTGGACCGAGCCATAACGGATGGATCGACATTCATGAAAGATTTATACCCATTGCAACCAGACCGTCGATGAATTTCCTATTTAGCTCGTCGCGCCGTGCACGAAGAACACTTTTTCCAACTGAAAACTCGAAGCCCGCATAACTTGTAATTGTATACAGCGATCATTGCAAGCAGATCGTTCACCCTAGTGCAGTGTTTTGAGATCATAGTGACCCCGCTTATCTTTCCCATGTGCGTATGTCTGACGAGCTCACCGCGCTTGAGGAATCCATCACATAAGTCCTTCTCGATTTAATGACTGAGAGAGTCATATCAGAAAGAAGAATTTCCATAGGAGTCCAAGCCTCATCGACGAGAGGAGTGAAAGCCTCCCCATCAACTGCTCAAGCTAGACCATCTCAAGCCGGTGCAGAGAGGAGAACTAAGCATAAGGATGACATAGCCAAAGCAAAGTTAGTGCCATCCATTCTACTGGCTTACATACCCCTCTGAGCGGTGAGATTAACAGGGACAGTGTCCCTAGAGATTTTGAATATACCCTAGTAACTTCATATTTACCTAAGGGATTACGCACCTACCGTGCAGATCAAGACAAGGTTACAACGTTGAATTTTTGAGACTTCAACCTGGGGGACCGTAAAGTTTATAGCATGCTTACCCCATATAATTACTTGACGTGAACTAAGGGAAAGAACTCGAAGCTCATCCCACAACAATTGATGATGAACCTCGCGCAGTCTACTCTGCTAAACATTATGAAAATACCGCACTTAGGCAGACACCAGGAGGTGAATGCTTGTGTAAAGTTACTGCTAGCAAGTTACCACAGAGGATACCTATGGTTAGAACACTGCATAACTATTGATCCGACACTGATCAATAAGATCACCAGGATTAGCATGCAAGGCCCTAATCCCCATGAGTACTATCATGGAAAGACTGTAGACACACTCTTGCGCAGAAGATAAAAGAGGCCTATGGCGATGTTGAGAAAGGCACGAGAGGCTACAAGGTAGCTTCTATTGAAAGTGGCATAGTACACCTCGCATGCCAACTAATCGTAGGGAAGTTGGTACGTAAGAATCGACCAACACAAGTATTAGGCTTCATAGTTGACCTCACAAGAAAGTGCGCAGAGGGACTACAGATGAACTGGGCGAAGTACTTGGTGAATCAACTAGATATTGACTGAAGAGAAGCTCAGGATAAGGGGCACGAATTCCATTTTAGATGGCTCCTGATACTGATCACCTTTGTTGTATGGGAGCTACCAGAAGGCACAACTTTCCCGAACCTTGACCCTTTTGAGCCACTAGCTGTGAAGTTCAGTACCTTGTGGTACTCGAATGACATGAGAAAGCAATGGAAATCGAATGTCGTTTTCCACGTATATTATAATAAACTGAAAGAAGCCATAAGGAGTGAACCTCACATAACCTTGAACACTTTACAGAGGTTCTAACCTCTGATAAAGTTCAACGCGGACTACCATTTTATATACCTAACCCCATGCGCTGATGAGAACCAAGAACAACTCCAGTCCTACTATAAGATGATAGAAGAATACCTGGAAGAGATCACCAAGGAGTGGTCAGCAGACCTCCTTGTTTCAGTAGACCCCACGAAAAGTTTAGACATCGACAGCCCAGAAGCTGCACAAGATACACCTGGGCCCAGTAGAAAAAAGAAGACAAAGTACGCGAAGAAGCTCGAAGAGGTTTAGGATATAGATAGAAGATTTGTAAGGACGGCTTCTATTACGCCAGACGAAGAAGGTGATGAAGAAGAAGGTGCAGGATTTGAGCAACAATAAGTCAAAGTACCGCCACCCAAGGACAAAGAAGACTCATCCAAGAAAAGGAAGGTTTCACCTCTAAAGTATTCCTCCAGAAAGAAACCAAGAACCCCTGTAACTAAGATGCGAACTGCCCTCACGTTGGATGACTTTGATTTCATTTTGCAGTGGTCAATGATGCTTCAAAGGAAATAATAGAGAAGTAGGAAGTGAAGTAGGAACAAATGTATAGCCAGATTGAGATCGCACTCCAAGGAGTACAACATAAACTCCAGTCTAGCCGAGTAATCTCTACTACGCCTCTACCCAAAGGAATAGTAGAAGAAGGAGATGAATCAGTCCAGCTCCGCAAGATTGTTGATACAGTCGAAGTAAGCCTTCAACGTGATCAGGAAGAAAAAGCACAGGCCACCCAGGCTCTCAAGAAGGCACAAGAAGAAATTATTGAGCAACATCAAGAAACACAACAAGAGAAGAATGCTCTCCAAGAAAAATTTGAAGAAGACCGAGTGAAGGTCCAAAAAGAGAAAGAGCAGTTGCTCGCGAAGCAGATCGGAATTGAAGAAGTAGTCAACATAGCATTTCTCTCTATGACGAGCTTAGAGCATAAGGTCGAAGATCCCATAGAGCGTCAAGTGATGAAGCTAGCTGAAGTTATTCAACAGCTTCAACAAAGGGTCATGGAATTAGAGCTTCATACCATACCACAGACTCCGCAAGAAGTGTGTGACCAACGAGAATTGGACGCTCAGAGTGCAGTTGAGAGGATTAGAAAACTTGCTACAGAATGCAAAAAACTAAGTAACAAAAGCGCACAGATATATGAGCAATTATTTGAAGACCCATAGTTGAAGAAACTAGAGTCCCAACTCCAGGAAGAAAAGCAGCACGTAGATACAATATAGGCACAACTCAAGCTCCTTTCACCTATCGAGAGGATGAAGAGATCCTTGGAACAATGAACTACCCAACAACTTGTTCTTACCATACAAAACAGAGTGATGGAAGTCACCAAGAAACTCTAGCCGAGCTAGGAGGAGGCCTATATACTGTTTGAAGAAATTAAAGGCCAAGGAACACTACTGGAACAAGTAGTTGTTACAGTCGAGAAACAACTAGAAGGGCCTATCAGCGAAGTGGTTGTTCAGGAGTTCACTGAGAAGGAAGCAGTAGCACAGAGACAAGTCAAAGCAGCTCGAGCCAAGCTCAAGACCTTTGAGGCAACTTTACCTAGATCTAAGTGACTTGGAACGAGTCACAGGTGAGTGTTGGGGGCCTGTTGGCCCTTGACCAAGTTTGAGGAAACACTTGGTCATATTTGACCATTTCGGAACTTCAACATCTTGTCAAAGATGGAGCGCAATGCGAAGCAGAGATCGTGGAAGTTAGACCCCTTTATTGGGTCCTTTTTGGGTTTTTGGGGATAATGTAATGGGTATGGGATGTCGACCCATGGGTTTACCCATGTTTAGGCCTATTTTGTAAAGTATAAATAAGTAGCTAGGAAATATAAGAGAGGCCGATAAGCTAAGTGCTAGTAAAGGCTTTGTGTATACTATGTGACTGACTTGCAGAGCTGAGTGCAAGTACTATAAGTGCTGAGTGCACGGATTGTAAGAAGGCTCTGTGCTAGATCTACTCGGGGAAGGAGGATCTGGTGAGGTGCACGCAGATCTCCTGTCCTATGCAGAGTACAAGTTGGAGCTCTGTGATGTAATTAGATTGACCAAATCTAATAAAGAAGAAGAAGACTTTGTGGACGTATCCCCAGAGTGGGGGTGAACCATGGTAAACCTGTGTGTTGTGCTCAGTGCCTCGACCTAATGTGTTTGTCTCTTTCCATGTGTTGTGATTTGATATGATTATGCTATGTGCTTTGATATGATATGCTTAGATAGATATACTTTTCTTTGTGCTTCTTAGATGTATGGATGTAGATCTGACATATATGAAAGTGTTGAGTGCTAGACCTATTTTTCTATTGCTAAGTGCTAACTTAACCTAGATCTAAGTGAATGTTGTGGTGCTCTGCGCCATCTGCGGAGTGTCGTGAGGTTTAAATACTGATGAATGATCTATGCTAAAGTGTTTGTTAATTGTTAGAATCATAGATCTGTGTCCCATATAAGGTTGTAGACACCTGAGTCTTGCAACCACCCCTGCCTCTACCTCGGGTGAGACTTCATCTGATTCGCAGGTGTTTCCGAAAGGGCCGGTAGTTCGGGTTTTGTTGGTGCGTTGTTGAAGCATTGAACCCTAGGTCTGCCCCTGTTCCAACATCTATATTATGAGTTTTGATTTGGGAATTGTGTCAAGAATGTCTTGATTTTCTTGCATTACACTTTTTTTTTCCTTGTTATATCTTTGATTTGATTTGAAAAAGAGAGGACTAAACTCATTTCTTCTTTTTAGTATTTGATTACAAGAAAATTCTCACATTCTAAATGTTTGTAATGAGAGAAATTGGAAAATTTCATAGCTTATGATTATTTGGAGTTTTGTTCATTCGAAATTGAGAAATTGCAATTCGTAGTTTTGTACTTCAAAAGAATACCTTCTCCCTACTGTAATTAGAGTTTATCGAATTGAAATATTTCACATTCATATCTTCTTGCATTTTATTGGGTCAAGGTCACAATATCATGAGTTTCATTTCCATCTCCCTTTTGAGTGAACAACAACTTTTAAAATACAACGTAATTTTAAAATTTATTAACAACTTTGGTTTTCTAGGAATTATTTTCACCAACAATTAGCTAGGATAGTGCTTTGGAATAGGTTGTAAGGCACACTCTCCAAAACATCAAAACACACAATAGTATCTTGTGATAGGGAGAGTTCAAATCCAATTTCTACATTTTGTCCTGGGAAGCCCTTCTAACAAAAGGGTCAATCATGAGGTCACATTAGGACTGGAAGAGTTACTCACCTTGCTTTGTTGGTCTTAGTGTAGAGATTGCACATATTATTGGGGGTCACTTGAGAGCATACCCATGATTATGTGTGGGAGCTTCTTGAGTTGATTTCAGGTAGATATCCTTCCTTTAAGCATGGATCAGACTGTCGATTGTTTCCCCAAGAATCATTGTCATAGTTGGTAACCTTAGTAGCCTATCTCTTTAGGCTCTTTACACAAGGTGACTGTGGAGGGGCAAGTCTTCACGGTACCTAAAATCGACATTGGTCAAACTCACTCGGGCTCCTTGGAGGGTATACCCACGATTATGTGTGGGAGCTTGCACCAGGGTGTAAGTCTGTTAAGAAGGTCATCAACGTAACTTTTCCACCAGCTTTATCCCAACCCCTTCTTGTCTTGATTTCATGAAGTTGGATTTCATCACCAAATAGTGACTTCTAAATAAGAAGGTTTGTTTGCTTGGTTTGATTTCTAGATTTTATTAGTGACTGTTGTTTGTTTCTCTAGTTGGTCATAAATTTATTCCGTTCTTTATTTGGATCATCCAACATCGGCCTTCGTCGTTCACGTAGGATGCAAGGGATACCCCTAGAAGATCCAGAAGGTTACCTCCCTTTGCTTCCTAACTCTCCATAAGGCTCTCTTGAGGGAGTAGTCATTAACGAAGTAGCTTCTGAGGTTGGAAGCACACACTCTTTATATGGATTCAAAATAGTTTCATATTCTTTAGAGTCATTCCGACTTCCCCCAAATCCATTATTGAGTATTAGACAAGACACACATTTACTCTAGATGAATTCATCTCAAGAAATTGTTGTTGTTGAGAATATTTAAGTACCTACTGGACCTAACACATGATCTAGAGTAGACAATCCACTTTTTCAAAGTGAATCATTTAGAACTCTGACTCACACGACTAGAATTTTTACTCCTAGCTATGCCCCTTCTTCATTGCGAGATATTTTTGGTGCACTAGGAATGAGTTCTAATCAACCTATGGCATTGCAAATACCCGAGACGTTTGTTACCTATACAGTACCTTTAGATCATTTTACTGGCACAACCAGTAATGTCACCATAGTTTCAGACCAATTGTTGGTTGGTTCTCACTCGATTCTTCCTCTCTAGATGGCCCATTCTGCTATGGTCCCATAGGCTACCACAGTTTCTACCGAAAATGTGGTTATCACTCAAGATCCTATTGGAACACCACTCCCGCTTAGACCAAATCTGTCACTTCCCCCTGGGTATAATGTTTTGAATACTTCCATTGCTATCCCTACCTAGAATCCATCCGGAGGGTATGGAATTTTCGTTCCTCCTAGGTATAATGCCGCTAGTTAGTTTGTTCCTACACCTACCTAGGTTCTCTCTGAGGGGCCTTATGTTCCTCCTCCATCTTTGTTTGGAGGATCTAATCATCCTGGCCCTAGTGGATCCAATTTAGTTGGAGGCATCAATCATTTTGTCACTTCCGGTTTTCAGATTCCTATTGGAGGTCAACCTCAAGTTGGGGGGAAACCTCAATTTGGGGGGCAACCTCAGATTGGGGGACAACCTCAAGTTGGGGGGAAACCTAAAGTTGGAGGCCATAACCTAGTTTATAGACAAAGTATACCTGCATTACAATCTCAACCTTAGAATCTTCCTTTCCAAGGGAATCAACAACTGTCTGGGGGGAAATATCCTCAAGTTAATTATTCCCCCCCCCCAATCTCGGTCAACCGTATCCAAGTTCTATGAATCCTACCCGGGGTCAAAATTATCAGTCCAATGTTCCTTTCCAAGGGAACATACCTAACCTTAATCAAAACCCTCAACAACCGAATCTGTCAGGACTGTCTAACTATCTACAGACTGCTTATGGTCCTACTGGTATACCTACGAGAATTCCTCCTCAAAACTACCAGTTTCCTCAAGTGAATAGATTGTTTCCTTTTCTTGCCACTTTTGATTTACCGTATTTATCTAGGATTTTGAATGATCCTATTTTTCATTCTCCTCATTGTCCCGTCATACTAGCCAAATTATCGTCTGACATTCCTAAGTTTGATGGTCGATCAAGAGAAGACCCAAATAACCATGTCATGACTTATCATCTTTGGTGTTTGTTGTCGCCCTTATGCACACTTGCAAACGTGAGCTAAGTCCGGCTCACTTAGTGTGCCCTCAGAGACACAATGTCTAAGTTCTTGCCCACACTGTCACCTTGACAAGAACTTCTTCCGTCTAGGCTTACTCCTAGGGAAGCCAAGGGGGGTTGTCCCTAGTTACTAA
>SNQJ01S0010096.1:107086-150018 GCA_010110895.2 Picea sitchensis | reverse complement strand
GTGCGGAGATCCCGTTTACAAAAATATAAGTGCCGGTGTTTAAAAACACCCAGTAGAACCCTGCTGTCTTCGACATAGATAATCTTCATTATATATGAGTTGACCTCCGTGCTAAACGAGCGGTCAACAATGTTCATCCAACTCATTGATGGATGATTCCATAATATTATGACTTTTCCAATGAACTCTCATGGGTGTAGCAGCAAAATGGTACATCGAGTTACCACGAGGATTCTTTAATGAATTCAATACCCTAGCCATGGCCTTTTTAACACATTACCAGTGGCCAATTCGATACGAGACATGAACTGAAATTTTGAGCTCTTTTAAACAATCTTCTTCCACTCACATTTATGATCACATTCATGAGTGGAGGAGGAGAAGACGCTTAATCAAAGTTCCCCTTCCTGATCAACTATTGGCTGAGTGGTTTACCAAATCACTCATTGGGCCTATAGCCCATGATTTTTCCATGGGTGGTGTCACCACTGAAGAGCATGCGATTAGTTGTACTGAGTATCTAGATATTGTTTATTCACAAATAGGTAGACTTTACGAATTTATCCCTGATGCTCCTCATCCTTCCATGAATCCTACCCCAACACCTCCAACAAATTCTCATGTTGTTGATGGTGTGATTAGAACCTTTCATGTTGAGGCTCAGTCTGCACATGCCACTCATACCAATCCCAAGTCTACTAGTCTTAATGTACAAAATACTCTTGCTCCTACTCCTTCCAGTAAAATTTCTGAGGTTAATTCGGTTCAATCTACACCTACTAGTAAAAATCAAAATAAAAAGAAAGGGAAGGGTAAGAATAAGGAAGACAAAAATACTACTCAAAAAAATGAGAAGTCCAAAATGCATCCCGCTGATGAGAAATATAAACGTAAACCTCGTTACCCTTGCCTTATTTGTGGTGACGACCATTATACGAAAGATTGTCCATGACACACTGAGGTTACTAAGTTCCTACAAGGGACCGGGAAACCTTCCACACCTGTTGTATTGTAACAATTGTTTCCTTCTCATCAGCAGGGCCAATTGGTCATTCATGACCAACCTTCTCCTACTACCTCATCTTATTTCCTTATGTGTACTAGTGACTCCAAAAAGAATGAAGTTGCGGTCGCAATTCGAGCAAAATATTATTCTCCCTTGAAAGAGACAGTTGATGATATACCACCTTCGTTGGTTCAACTTCCTCCCCCAACTTCACCTCCAAACGGTCCTCTTCATCTCGAACGACTGGGTCTTGATACGGTTCTTTGTCCTCCTCCCAAGTGTGTTGTTCGAAAGTCTTCGTTTAATCCTCATGCATGTGCTGCCCAAAACTACAGTATTGTAGAATACCTTGCGCAAGCACCCTCTGCGATGTCGGCTCTCAAAGTCCTTCAAAGTTTTCCTACTCAACGGAAGGCATTGTTAAAGGCTATTGGTGGAATTGATCCTATCGATACCAATTTGATAATATTTGACTTGGAAGAGCATATTCCAAGGCTTCCTCCTCAATTAGCATTTCAGATCCAATTTCTTGTGGAAAACAAGAATATTTGTAGAACCGTCATTGATGAAGGAGCCTCGACTTGTGTTATGTATGTTACTTGTTGGAAATCTATTGGATCTCCTGCCCTTACCGAGTCACACAATACTCTTAAGGCCTTCAATGGTACAAGGTTTAAACCTTACGATGTTCTTCCTTCGTTGTCTATTACGTTAGAAGTTAAATCAGTCAATGTCGAGGTTGAAGTCTTTGATGCACCTCTTGATTATAATCGTCTGCTTGGCCGTAGATGGATTGATTCCAGGCGCGCAGTTGTGTCTACCTTTTCCGTGTGTTACGTTTCCCACACCAAGAAAAGGTCATTACTGTTGACCAACTAGCCTTCTTTAATTTTGATTCCCGTACTAGAAACATCTCTTTTATTTCGAAGACACCTCTTGGATATGAGAATGTTGGCATGTGTATTTTAAAAGATTCCACCTTGATGGGTACATTTCCTATTCCACCACCCGATATTCCTTCTCCTTTTGTCGCTTCGATTAACACAATCTCAACCATTGTTCGTGAAACCCCTGAGTCATATGACCCATGGATAATACCTAGCTCTGGTGATTTTCTTCATTACGGTGACAAGATTCCTTTAAGTATGGTAGAATCCACTTATCAATCTATTTAATCAAAACTTCTTCTCTTCCTTCTCTCTACGACACATCTCCGGGTTCATTTCACGTGATCTTTCCTACTGCTGAGATGATCATGTAAATCATGTCTATGGAAGATATTCCATGGGACAATGGGCATCATCGTTCTATTCTCTTCCTAGAACGTGATACCATAGAGAGTTACCAATGGATTTTGACTCTGTTGACCATTGTTGTTATTTCTTCTGTTCCTGAGTCAACAGACGATGTTTTGTATGAAGGGAACTTGAGTAATATTTCACCTACCATTCCTCTTGACATATATTTTAAACCTGGAGTCATGGAAAATGTTCATATCGGCTCCTCTTGTTCTACTAATGAGGTTTTCACTTATAAATCCCCTTTTCAAGATTTTTGTGACATTTTTTCCTGGAGTTATGAAGAAATGCCAGGTATTGATCCTGATATTGTTGTGCATGACATTAAGACTTATCCGGATGCTAAACCTGTTCTGCAGAGACTTTGCCCAGTGAATCCGCGTAAAGCTACTGCTATCAAGCTTGAAGTTGAAAAAATTCTTAAAGTTGGATTTGTCTATCTTGTGGCTATGACTGATTGGGTATATAATCTTGTTTCGGTAAACAAGAAAAAATGAATGGTCTGCGTTTGTGTAGATTATAGGGATATAAATAAAGCTTGTCCTAAGGACACTTATCCAACCCCTTTCATTGACCATATCATTGATGACTGTGTCGGGAGTGAAATATTCTCCTTAATGGATGGTTTCTCTGGCTATAATCAAATTAATATACTACCAGTGGATCAACACAAGAGTGCTTTTATTTACCCTTGGGGAACCTTTGCCTATCGGAAACTACCCTTTGGTCTCAAAAATGCTAGTGAGACCTTTCAACGCGCTATGCCTTACACTTTTCATTACATTAAGAACATTGTACAACCCTAAATCAACGATCTACTGGCGCATTCCATGCGTCGTCAAAATCACCCAACAAATTTACAGGCCATTTTCTTATGTTGTCGTTATTAGCGCATATGTTTGGATCCATACAAATGTGGTTTTTGTGTGGAATCCGACCGAATTGTTGGTTTTATTTTGTCTATACATGGGATTCAGGTAGACCCCTTGAAGGTTGAGGCTATTCTTAATTTACCTCCTCCTTCATCACTACGCGAACTCCAAAGTTTTCAAGGGAAGATTTTTTTTTTACGTCGATTCATTCCCAATTATGTTGAATTAACGAAAGGATTCACTCAGCTCCTCAAGAAAGGTTATGATTTTTTATGGGATGATACTGTAAACAAAGCTTTTGAGGCTTTGAAACTAGCTTTAACCCGTACACCAATGTTGTTTCCCCCTGACTATAGTCAAGATTATTTCCTGCACTTAGTTGCTTCAGACTCTACCTTTGCTATGGTTTTGGTCCAAGAGGATTATTCACACGAAAAACATGTGATATACTATTTGATTCAGAGTCTCACGACTACCGAAACCAAATATTTACATGTGGAGAAACTGGCCTTGGAAGCTGTTCAAGTTGTTCAACGTTTTTGTCACTACATCTTATTATGCAGAACCACAGTTATTTCCGATTGCAATCCCATGCAACATATCCTTACTTGATAATATATGGGGGGAAAGTACTCCAAATGGATAGTTATTCTCCAGGAGTTTGACTTGGAGTTTGAACGTGCCAAGTCAAATAAGTCTTTGGTTTTTTCCGAATTGATATGTGACCTTCCATCTATTGAGACATAAAATGTGGTAGAGGATTCCTTACCTGACAAATCCCTCTTTTTTATCAGTTTTGATGACGTATGGTACAAAGATATCATCATCTATCTCTAGAATCAAAATTTCTGGCCTGATCTTTCTAGTACAGATCATCATCGTATACGGTATCAAGCCCGTCAATACATTATCCTTGGTAATACCCTTTACCTCTGTGGTATTGATTCCATATTTTGACGATGTCTCACTTACGATGAAGCTGAGAAAGATTTGAATGACTCTCACTTTGTAGCATGTGGCAGTCATATGTCTGGGCATGCCACCACCCAAAAGATCTTACGAGATGGTTATTTTTGGCCTTCATTGTTTAAGGATTGCATTAATGCCATCCAGAAATGCCATGCTTGTCAAACTTATAACAATAAGATTTGATATCACCCTGCTCCTCGTCACCCTGTAGTTTCCATTGGTCTGTTCGCTAAATGGGGCATTGAATTCATGACATGTAACCCTCACCCAGCCGGGGGGCATGGATACATTATTGTAGCTGTGGATTATTTCACTAAATGGGTTGAGGCGATGCCTACATTTGATAATACCAGGAAAACTGTAGCATTATTCACATTCAATCATATCATTACTAGATTTGGTGTCCCTCAATCCATCATTACTGATCATGGTAGTCATTTTCAAAATTTTATGATGTTCGAACTTACTAAAAAGTTGGGTCTTCACCATGAAAACTCAACCCCTTGTTATCCATAGGCCAATGGCAAGGTTGAAGAAATCAACAAAGTTCTCACTACTATGCTTCGACGGATGGTAGGATTTCATAAGTCAAATTGTCACACGATGTTGTTCTCAACATTATGGTCCTATCAAACATCCGTTAAGTCTGCCATGAGATTCACACCTTTCCAGTTAGTATATGGTATCGAAGCAATATTGTCAATTGAATGTGAGATACCATCTTTGAAACTAGCCGTCGAACTTCTCTGTAACACTTATGCTGAAGAGGAACGTCTTTTGTATTTGATGCGATTAGATAAAACCCGTCGTGATGTCACCTTAGTTATTGAAACTCAGAAAAAACGTGTTAAAGCCCAATATGACAAACATGTCAAGCCACATGTTTTTTCTGAAGGTGATCTAGCTCTTCTTTACGAGAAAGATCGTGATTTTCTAGGGGCCGGTAAATTCGAGCCCATGTGGCGGGGTCCTTATATTGTGAAATGAGTGTTGGAGAAGGGAGCTTATGAGCTAGTAGATTATGATGGAGTTCCTTTGAGTGAACCCATAAATGGGATTTACTTGAAGAAGTACTATGCTTAAATCATCTTTGCATGAGTACTATGTATTTTTAGTGTATCATACTCTAGTGTTATGTTTCGTTGTTTGGTTCCACCTTTCAACTGCTTACCTTGCATTGTGCTTGGTTTCCAGATGTCGGTGTCTTCAACACCTACATTAGCTTCGCTGATGATTCTAGTCACAGTACTCAAAACCTAGCATCTGCTGCTTGGGAAATTTATGCACTTATAGATGAATTGATCAGTCTACATGGTGTATGCCTTGGTCATGAAACCAAGAATATCGCGGAATACAATGCATTCATCGAATTATTGACCAAAGTTGTTTCACTTGGAATCCACCATCTTATTGTACGCCTGGACTCACAGTTAGTAGTCTTATAGTTGAGTAATGTTTATTCCATCCAGAGTCCTACTTTGTTAAGGGTATATTTACGAATTCACCTCTTGGAATGTCATTTTGATTACATTGAATATCAACACATTCCTAGATGTCTAAATACATTAACAGATGCACTAGCTAATTATGTGTTAGACAAACATTTGAGACATTTATAAAATCCAATCACATTTTTGTACATAAAACAAGTAAGCCGATAGGAGCCTCATATCAATAACGATAAAATTTTACAAAAAGTGTTTTTGTCCGAAGACCAAAATATAAAAAAATGTGAAGCACATGGCTTCATATACAATAGAGCATCAAGGATGCTTCTCTCTATAACACGCGACTACCCATGCTACTCTACAGAGAAGTCGACCGATGGAAGAGAACATGACCACTGTGTGGTGTTGGTAATGCCTCAGAATATCATCTATAGAGGCATCTGGGATATTCATTGTGAGTCCCTACAATTTTTTTTCTATGGTCTCGAAGTCAAGAGCAACTATTCCTACAATGACACCTCTCTCCTCTCACCTCTAGATAGGGGATGAACTTGGAGGACGATAAGGTCTCGCATTTGCATCATCAAAGAGAACTCGATTAGTCATCGGATAAACAACATAAACAACATTTTATATATTTAAAAATAACAAAAACATCATATAAACAAAATTTATTTCTTACCTATGTCCCCCCATTTGTAACCTTCGAGAAGATCTAGGTTCAAATCTCCACAGAAGTCTATCTCGACATATGCATAATCATCGACCATGAGCATTTGAGTCCTTAACCAATCAAAGAAGACATCATTATACTTAACGATGGGACTGACTAAATGTCGAGCCATGAGGTTTACCCACCTTTTCATTCTCGGATCCTGTGGAGAAGGTATACCCCACTCTACCTGTAAGCATAAAACTGAGACCCTCTCTAGGAAGAAGGATACCAAAATAGAACCATATTTGAATTATTTCAACCCACCACTTCTGCACTTGGTCAGTTGTTTCTTCATACTTTGAAGAACCCCTTCGCACTAGTTGAAGACTTGAGGCTCCATACACTCCAATGGATACTAAAAATAGCTTTGAAGAGCCATGTGGGGGGATGCACTCCCTTCCATATGCGTGATATTATAGAGGATGGTCCACAGAGGAAAGTATCAAACATCCCTAATAGAGATTTTACCGCTATGTTTCTAGGTACCCGACACACAATGTTCACTGATGTAGTGGTTCATAGGCTCACCGCAACCTCTGCTACCTGTAAGTGTCACTCAGGATCCACGACAAGATAGTCCTGTTAGGAAGTAGATATCCTCTATATATATGGTGAGTGTATGGGCACCCACATGAAACGCCTGCTCGTTCACATCCCACATGTGAACCAAGTACTAGTAGTCTCAGTTGGGCCCTCACGCCCTGAATCTTGAAGAATTTCAACAACCCACACTGTCAGAGGGCCATCATCATTCTCGAGTCATTCCCGATGAAGCAATATTCCTCTTCGTTCTCTCTCTCGTGCCATTCCAAATTCTTTCCTAGGGTTCCTGGATAATACTTCTTCTTTGTCTGGGATATGTAACTCAATATTCTGTGGATCCTCTAACGTTCTCTTAACTTTGACATCCGAGTTCCTAGTATTAAATATTTGTGATCTGCTCTCCTGTTCCTCAATCGAGTGTGCGATCCTTTTGGTCATAAAGTCCTTTAACTCTTGCTTCTTCTATTCCAAAACTTCTTCTTCTTCCTTTCGTCGGGCCTGGTCTCTATCAATCCAAGTTTTTCCTCTTATCATGGTAAACAAGGCCCTATCTTCAACAAATTTAATAATCTCAAAGTCTTCTTCTATCGAAGTTCCATTGACAGTCATAGGTATTCGAGCGATCCTTCCACATACATTTACTAGCTTTCCTCTGAATAAACTTATTCCTCCTAGTAAAGGGATCATAGCAGGCCTTCCTATAGCTTCCCAGGTTCTCACTGTCATGATATTCACCTGTGTTTCCTCATCTAGAACAAAGTCAATGTCGAAGTCTCCTATTCTTGCTTCGATGCATTCCTTTTCTTTGAATATATATGATAAGATGACATGTCGGTGGTCATTCAGGGTTTCTTTCATTTGTAGCAATTCTTTCTTTGATTCTTTCTGAGGTTCATTTGTAGGTTCTGGATCTACCTTAGGGTTTTCTTGATTCAGGTTCATTCTTTTAATCTTAGAAATCATTCTAGGGCAATCCAATACCTCATGGTCTAGAGATTTACAACAAAGACAACTAGGTCTTCCATGAGGGAATTCCTTAGCAAGATGTCCCGACCTTCTGCAACTGTAACAGAGGGTTAATCCTCTCTTCCTTTTAATTGATCCTCATATTCTTCTGTACTGCGCACTAGGATCATGGGAGATAACTTGCAACAAATTCTTTCACTATAATATATAATATTTCTTTCACTATTCTTATCATATCTACTCATATCAAATATTCTTTCATCTATTAATGACCTAGATTTCAAACTAGGACAGACTTTATTAAACAGACCTAGATCCATATTCTAGAAACAAAAATTTCCACTTATCTTACTTCGACAAGGCACAAAGCTTCCAGATCTTAAAACTTTTAACTATTCTTACCTTTATCAGAGCACAGATCTTGCAGATCTTACCTCTTTTAGTCATAAATTTCCACTTTTACCTTTCTTAGAGCACAAAGCGTTTAGATCTTGCTTCTTTTCTTTAGATTCGACCTTCTCTTCTTCAGATCGTGATTCTTTCTTTTAGATCTGACCTTCTCTCTTTAGGATAGAGCTTTATAGATCAAGTAAAGTAATGCGCACTAGGGAACGGATCTACACACAAAGCTTTCACAACTTCAGGATGAATCTTTGCACATAGCTTCCTCTTTTTTAGTTCCCAACAATCACAGTTTTAGGTCCCGACAACAAAACCATTTGTTGGCACAGGGGCAGACCCAGGGTTCAATGCTACCACAACGCACCAACAAAACCCTAACTACCAGCCCTTTCGGCAACACCTACGAAGCAGATGAAGTCTCACCCGAGGTAGAGGCAGGGGTGGTTGCAGGACTCAAATGTCTGCAACCTTAGCTGGGACACATATTTGTGATTAGAAAACTTAATAAAGCAATTAGCACTGTTAATCCTCCATATACAATCAATAACCACTTCGCTTATAAGATAGAGCTTCAAAACATTCACACTAATCTACAGTATTAAAGCACTTAACATATAAAAATGGATCAAAATGAGCATATCAAGCACTAAGCATGAATATCTAGATCAGATCTAACATTCTCACATATAATAAGCACAAAGCATGAATAGATCTATCTAAACATACCAGATCATTTCACATATAATATGTAAATACATCAAGACAAAGCACAAAGGACATCACATAGGTTTTACGTGGTTCACCCCCACCCTAGGGCTATGCCCACCAACTCTTCTTCTTTATAGTCTTCGGTCAATTGGTTACAAGCACAGAGCCTCAAAACCCTTACCCTGCACAGGAAATAAGATCTGCGCAGCTAGCTAGATCCTTCTTCCTTGCGTTACAACACAAAGTCTTCTACAGTCTCTCACAGGGACTTGCACTCAGCTCTACAAGTCTTACACAATATTTACAGAGCACTTACAATCCCTTGATCACATAGATCTAGCACTTAGCCATTCCTTTTTCACTTAGCACACTGACCTCTTTCTATATTGCCTATCCTTCTATATATACATTACAAAATACATGGGTAAACCCATGCGCTGACATCCCATTCTCTTTACATATTCCCAAAAACCCAAAAAGGGGCCTAAAAGGGGGTCGAGATCCCATGATCTCCACTTCGACTTGCGCTCCTCCTTCAACAGGATTTCAAAGTCCTAAAATAGGTCAACATGACCAAGAAACTCCCAAAACTTGGTCAAGGGCGAACATTGCTATATACGCAGTCTCTAAAGGATTTATTTTTGATTGCAGAAAATATGCCTCTGAGTATTGGGCAAACATGGCGTGGGAGCCTCATCGGGAGATTCAGGAAAATGGGCCAAGTGTGAGAAGAGTTGGGTCAAAATCAACAAGGCAATGAAGGATATCGGACTCCCTGAGTTTGGCATGCCCGACGACTTCGTCAACCTGCGTGACATAGTCAAATTGCACACCGATCAAGACTCATTATGGGATGAAGAAATAACAAAGGTGACAGAAACAACACAAGGTCAGGTGTGACAGTTTATGCAACACCCGATCAAAGCTCGGGCTATGTTGCAACAATTAAGTGCCAGTATAGTCAAGTATTGGGCACATGCGGTAGATATTAGAGAGATTTACTTAGCCTTGATGGAACAACATAAATTCCCATACGCCAACACCTGCAAGGATCTATTCATCAAGTGGTTGGAGTACAAGAGGAGTCACCCTCTTAAGTGATATCTTAAGATGACTCACAGAAAAAATCATAGGAGAGAACGCCATGTGGTGAATTTTGTTTTGATTATCTGCACTTTAGTTGTTATTTTTAGTTAATTTTATGTTATAAATAAGGGAATCGACTGATTAGTTAGGGGTCGATGGTTGTTGCAAGAAACTCTCATTTTTGGTTTTGTTAAGAACTATTTTGGAGCTGCCTTTAATTGAGAAGTCCTTATAGACCAGAGACAAGTTTACATTTTCATCAAATGCGTGCATGATTGGATGTGGAGAAGAACTATTTCCTATTCCGTCTCATGAATGGATGCAGTAATGAGTAAGAGCTATTAAATCTATTGACAAGTTATCTAACACAATGTTTTACAGTTCTTTCTTTAATGATGAAAATGAATCTTTGTGTTATTATGTGATTGATTATTAGAGTTGAGTGAATTATTTTACTTGTCGTCGTTTATCACATGCATGTTTTCTTTTGATAATTTGTATCTCAGTCAGTAATTGGAATATTCACATGGTTAACGTATTAGTACTAGGAATGTGGTAGATGATCATTGCCTGCATGCTAGAGTAAAGGGTTATCCCAAGCTCAGCCTCTTCCCTAGTAGTTTAGTTTGTTCCCACTTTGTGACCTAGTTGGTTTATACCGGCTTTATCTTATATCAATCCTACCTAAGAGAAAAACACAAAAAGAGAACGTCTAAACTGGAGGAGAAAGCCTTCACAAGAAAAAGTAAAGCCCGTCGATTATTTCGGCTGGATCGCAAGATCTGTAGAACCATTCCACCATTAAATGATGTAGAGTCTAATTGGGCCTCAGTGGCAGGTTTGGTTCCTTCTTTTGAGTTAAATGGATTTAGGCCCCATCCATAGAATTGGCGCTATAAGGAGGTCCTCAAAAATGAATGGTTGAATGCATATTTTGCATAAAATTCCAGACAACCTATAGATTCAAAACAACCCACATGCATGGCTAGTCATTCCCAAGATAACCCACACACACTGATTACTCCTGAAACGAGTAACTCACTCCAGCACGAGGAAGAACGCCTATTCCCGGATATAACTTATGCTCTTCCTCATGAGGAATTAAATCAATTTAGAAGAATCCCAAGAGCATACGCTCAACATATTAGTGCGTTGCCCTTGGCTCCATTACTTCCTCAAAGAAAAAAAATAAGCACGCCAGTGGCCGAATCCCCGGACCAGGTTTTCATTCACATAGTAGAAGACCTAATAGATTTCTCCCTCACTGAAATCGAACATACTCTAAATATAATCCCCGAAACACTGACCGATAAATTTTTCGAGCCCGACAAGTTTTCATAAGAATAAGGGTTTAATTTAGGATCCGAAGACATGGAAGATAATCATGACCATGATGAAGAAAGGGGAAACCCACCTTAGAATAATCAAACTTGTTTGGCCAGAGATTCTCTCGCCATCCCTGGACATGTACATAACCTGCCCTGACACCCACATAAATTACTTCCTAAGTTTGACGCCGAGACCTCGAGATTTCTTGAGGATCATATCAAGAAATTCATATTAGCCATCAAAATTATGAATGTCCAACATGAAGATGTAGTTTGTAGTCTTTTCCCGTACACGTTCGAAAATTCAACCTCCACATGGTATTTTAACTTACTTGTAGGATCTATAACTAGTTGGACGAAGTTTCAAAAGGACTTTCTAGATAAATTTGCAGAAGAAACTACTATAGGAGCTCTGATTGCCAAGATGTTCATTGCCACCATGAGCTCAAAGGAAAGGGTCAAATACTTTAACCAAATATTTACCACCATCTTAAAAAAATTCCAGCCCGAAGCTATACCTACTCGGGAGTTGCAAATCGAAGTATATGCCAATGCTCTCCCAGCTTCCATTTCCATGTTTGTGAATATGGATGCCAAACTAACCCTAGTTGAGAATTTTGAAGAAGCCAAAATGATAGATTTCCAAATGAAAGTATGTAAAGAAGGCCAAGTATCTTTAGTTAAGAAAGAAGTTCAAATTCCTCCCAGGAGAGGACTATTTCTTACTAGACCCCCGGGGAAACAAACAGAACAAGCTCCTGAAAAGGGAAGTGGAGAAATATAAGACCTACAATGCATGGTAAAAAAACTATCAAACGAAATCATAGACATGAAGAGAAGTACAGGGGAGGGAAACCAAGGCCAGAGGCCCTATAAGCCTTTCTTTAAAAGAAACCCACTGTTCAAAGACATTGAACCTCTCCCAGCCAACCTAAACATCAATCTAGGAAATTTAGCATTCAACTCTTTCTGCACTTATCACTAAAAGAACCACTCTGAAAGAGACTGCCCCCAATGGGTGCATGCCATGAATTTGATGGCCAACCGGTTTCTAGATGAATTCTCTCTGACCGAACAATCAAGTGACTCTAGTATGAACATTTTCGATCAAGAAGAAATTTCTCCACCAGAAGAAACAACCATGTTGATATGGGATCCTGACCTAGGTATGCCTTTCGATGACCTGTTTCAAGTTTGAGAACCACCTGCAGAAGTCTTGGCTGTGAAAACACGAAGTAGGGATCAACCTGTCTCAAATGACCTTACTATGACCTAAGTTTAAGGAGGATGATCAACTCCCGATCACCCGAAAGCACCTTTTGCTACCCGTAAGAACCCTATAAACATCCATATGCGAGAATATCCCAAGATGTATTACAACATAGTAGAATACTTGAAGAAGTTGAAGGCTAATATGTCAGTCATGGACATATGTAAAATCCCTCAGCAAAAAGACTTCCTGTTACAGGATTTAAAATTAGTAGAAGGTCCTACGACGAGCACTAACCCAGAAATAAATCTAATCCCCATAGATCTAGGGAACAAACCAACTGTTAACGCTTTATTTGAAGATAAGAAGGGAAAACCTTTTGTCCCACCCTTACTTTTAACATTCAAAGTCTTTAACAGAAACCTCCATAACTATTTGGTCGATTCAGGAGAATCCCCTAATGTTATGCCACTGTCTATTTGCAAAAAAATAAACGCAGCCCCTCTCAAAAGTGATAAACATGTAATAAAACTAGACAAAACCCAGGTGAAGGTCATGGGAGAACTCAAAGATGTAATGATCAGAATAATGACACATCCTAAATTTGTCCAAGTGATTGACATCATTGTAGTAGATATCCCAGAAGGTTATGAGTTGTTATTAAGCCGAGATTGGTCTGAAAAGTTAAACGAATAATTTAGTACAGAATGGGCTCACCTTTGGTTGCCATTAAAGGGGCACAAAAATATGATTAGAATTGATAGGGAAATATATATAAAACATACTGTTATTGATTTAGAAACCCTAAACGAACCCTTGTCGATGGATTTCCCTGTGCTAGGCAGTTATTCATGTGATTCCTACTTTGGGAAATTTTCCCCTCTCTCATCTGACGTCCCTCTTACTCAAAACTCCGAAATGATTTTTAGAGAGTAGTGGCCAATGGTGGCGGAGGAAACCTTCTTCTGCCAAGAAGCTGCATTGGAAACCACATAACTAACAAGACAACAAGAGGAAAGTAATAAGAAAGAGGAAGATGGTACAGTTTGCTCGCAAGTTTGGACCCTATATTTTGATGGATCTAAATCACAAGAAGGGCCAGGATCAAGGTGTATCCTCATTGATCTAAAGGGAAAACAACATTTCCTATCTTGTAGACTAGAATTCGAATGCACAAGTAACACTGCTGAGTATGAAGCTCTAGTACAAGGGTTAAAGAAAGCCATAGACCTGAACGTCCAAGAATTGAAGGTTTTCGGAGACTTTGAAATCATTGTCAGACAGATAAGGAATACTATACATTGCAACTCTCCACACCTAAAGAATTACCAAGAGGAAGTGCAGAGGCTAATAGAACATTTCAAAGCTTTCAACCTCACAGCAATCCCCAGAGCAAAGAACATTCTTGTTGATTCTCTGGCCATCAATGCCTCAAGGCTATCACTTCTAGAGGATTATGAAGCTTCTCAGTTCACTGTAGAACTGTTATATAAAACCTTGGTGCCCAAAAATATTTCTAATTGGAAGGTTTTTGAGGGAGACAAACAAATTATAAACTTTATGACCAATTAGGACAATTTTAAAGATTTGGCCATTGACGATGAAGTATTCCAGGAACAGTCGACGAAAACCAACATTCATATAGATCGAATGAATGAAAAATAGAAGTCTCACACGATACCGAAGGGGATAGCTAACTTAGAAAACCTTTTTTATGTAAAGGAAATATTTAAGGGGTGAAAAAACACAAAGACTGGTAGTTCCTGTCCCATGCATGAAACTATAAATCTTGAAACCTTGGAAAACCCAAAAAAAGTAAACCTCGGCAAGACCATATCTAAGGAGGAAAGGAAGGTCTATCTCAAACTCTTCAAACAATATCAAGATGTATTTGGATGGTCCTACCGAGATCTGAAAACTTATGATACATGTATCATTCAACACACTATGTCGTTAAAACCTGAAGTGAAACCCTTCCAACAGAAGCTCTGAAAGTATCACCCTTCCCTGGAACCTCTCATATGTCAGGAGTTAAAGAAACTTTTAGATTCCAAGATTATATTCCAGGTAAGACACTCTGCATGGGTAGTAAATTTGGTTCATGTAGGGAAAACGTCTGGGGAGATTCACCTATGCGTAGATTTTAGGAACCTCAACAAAGCTTCAAAAACATACAACTACCCAGTCCACCAATGGAGAAACTCATGCAAACTATGTCCGGCTCGAAGATTTTCTCCTTACTAGAAGGTTTCTCAGGTTACAACCAGGTTCTAGTTTCAGAAGAAGACCCCTTGAAAGCTACCTTCTGAACCAAGTGGGGAACTTTTTCTTATAAACACATGCCCTTTGGGTTAATCAATGCAGGAGAAAACTTCCAGAGGGATATGGAAGGGGCATTTCAAGGACTAATCAACAAGTCTGTAGTAGTTTATTTGGACGACGTAACTGTGTACTCAAATAACAGAGAAGATCACATCCAACATTTAAACCAGATTTTCGAAAGGTGTAGGAAATACAACATATCCTTAAACCCTAAGAAAACTATTTTCGGTGTCTAAGAAGGTAATTTGTTGGTCAACATTATATGTCAAGCAGGCATTTGCATAGATCCAAAAAGAATTAAAGCTATATCTCAGCTTCCATTACCCCACAACAAAAAAGCTATGCAATCGTTCTTCGGGAAAATCAACTTTGTGAGGAAATTCACCCCCGATTTCACAGAAACTATCAAACCTCTACAAAAAATGATTCGTAAGGACATTGAGTTTAAGTGGAATGATGAACGAAAGGATGCTTTCAACAATATTAATACTGGGATATCCCAGGATCCAGTGTTGTGAAGCCCCAATTTTAGTAGAGATTTTTTCCTATATACTTTCACCTCTGACCAATCATTAGCCGCAGTATTGACTCAGAAGGACGATGACAACAACGAGGCTCCTATGTCGTCATGAGAACTAATATCCAAGGATCTGAACTAAATTATCCTACCATCGACAAGAAGGATTATGTGGTTTACAAAGCGATGAAACATTTCAGATCTTACATCCTAAAGAATCATACGAAAGTCATAGTGCCTCACCTTGTGGTCCGATCCTTATTCACTCAACAAGAGATGGGGGAAAGAAGGGGGAACTGAATGACAGTAGTCCAAGATTTTGATTTGGATATAAAACCTACTAAACTAGTTAAGGGTCAAGGATTGTGAAAATTGGCAACTGAATCCCAGAACCAAATAGATGATTACCCCGAATGGGAAAATGAATTAGCATTGTGGTGTGGTGAAGCATCATATGTCTCCCCAGGACAAGAGTCCTAGTATGAGAAGATGACTTATCTCATACATAATGATACTTGTCCAGAAAACCTAAAACCTAGGGAAAGGAGAGCCCTCAGGTTGAAATCAACACAATATCACCTCATAAACTCAGTACTCTTCCATGCTAATTATGATGGGGTACTCTTAAGATGTCTCTAACGTGGAGATGCAAACAAAGTTCTGAAGGAATTACAGGATGATCCTGTAGGTGGACATTTCGCAAGAAACACCACTGCTCATAAGATACTGAGAGCTGGCTATTATTGGCCTACCCTGTTCAAGGACGCTTACTCATACACTAGGAACTGCAAGACATGTCAAATAAGCGTAGGGAGGGAAAATAAAGCAGTTGTCCCACTCCAACTGGTGGTCGTCTCTAGGCATTTTAAGCAATCGGGGTTAGATATCATATGAGAGATTACACCAAGATATTCAAAACAACAGAAGTACATACTTACTACCACCGAATATTTCACGAAATGGGTAGAGGCCATTCCTCTGACTCATGTAAACGAGAAGGTGGTAATCCAATTCATAGAGCAACAACTAATCACAAGGTTTGACGTCCATTCTATTCTTGTTTTTGATAATGTAGCTTACTTTTATTCCACCTTATTAACAGAGTTTTCCCTAGACAAAGGTATCATAATTAGATACTCTGCAAATTATTATCCATAGGGAAATAGAGTGGCATAATCAACTAATAAGAGCCTAGTGAGGATATTGAAGAAAACAGTTGCAGAAAACCAGAGGAATTGGCATAATCTACTCCATAATGCTTTATGGGATGACAGATTCACACCCAAGGAATCTATAGGGAATTCCACATACTTTCTGATATACAGACAAGTATCCATTCTCCCAAATAGACTATATCTTCCATCTCTTCAGCTCGCTCAGGAGTCCATAGGGTAGCCCTCATCAATATTACAACAAAGAATTGACACCCTGCTCATGTTAAAAGAAGAAAGGGGAAAGCTAAATCAAATTTCATTGCCCACCAAAATATATTTAAAAGGTGGTTTTATAAGCATAAGGATAAAGAGAATAATTTTGAAGTAGGGGACTTAGTCCTAAAATGGGACAGAGCAAACGAGCCTAAAGGAAAACATTCTAAGTTTCAGAATCTATGGCTCAGACCTTTCCAAGTGGCTGAGAAGATTGGGTTAGGCACATATTGATTACAAAATATGAGGGGAGAATCTGACACTCTCCCAGTAAATGGACAAGCCCTTAAACAATATTTTCATTAATCAATTTAAAAATAAAAATAAAAAATTTAAGTTTGTTTATTTTTCTTTTGATGCGTCGATTTATCTTTTGCATTTTTACCTTTTGTTTTGTCTTTTGTGATCATTCTTCCGAGATTTTGAAATATTGTGTTTAGTGAGACAATGGTTGACCTCAAATAATGTGACATATATAACTCTCTTCCTAACTCGTCGCTCACATAAAAACACAAGAAACGATGAGGAACCCGCGGTTGTTTCAAAGGGAAGATTCAAGTGGATTTCCTTTTGGTGGTTCTGAAGTTTTACCTTTGTCCTCTTTCTTGTTTTTTTTTTCTTCTTTGATCATATCCCATGGAACTCTGCAATCATTTTCTTCCCGCTTTCCTCTGAAATTCTTTCTTCCACATCCACGTCGCCTTCTATTGCTTTCTCCTCTGGAAGAATCATGTGGCTTATTATTGTCTTTCTGAGCAAGGTACACATTCTCACTAGTTGAAGGAGTCGACTTCTTTCCAAAGGGTTTCTCACATTCTGCAACTTTCTCCACCAACTTGTCAAATGTTATGGATTTTATTTTACCTCTTTCTTGTAGCAATTCAAGGTAGTGAGAATATGTAGGGTAGAGGGCCTTAACCAAATTTGTGAGAGGGAGATCTATCTTCACTCTAGTGGCCTCAATGTCATGCATTATGGCTTTGATTTATGCATATAAAGCCAAAAGGTCATCATTCTTCAACTTTAGGTTGAAAAGATTCACAATTAGTTGTATGAGTTCCAATTCATAGTGTGTGTCATACAAATCATTCAATCTCTTCAAGGTGCTATATGAATTGTTATCGCACAGATTGTAGGTTGGGAAAATCCTGAACCAATCCACAAAAGTGAGATAACTTTGGGAGTAACTACCCACTATAACTTTAGATAGATACTCCCCTCGCTTTAGTGATGATAGGTCACCACAAGGGAGGAATCCCTATGACCCTAGGTGGATTGAGATGGAAAGTGAGGAGATGAAGATGAAAACCCTTATAGGTCAGATTAGAATATGGAAAGAGGCTTGGAAAATAGTCTTGATGACGGGGGGAGGTTTCCTAAGTGTTGTATACCTGAAAGATAATTTTAAACCTTCCCAATACAAGAAAATTAATTGAGATATAAGCCAGATAATTATTGGGACACGGAAGTGAAGATTGTTGTCCTGAATTGCAGCTGTAAACAAATATATGTATCAACAATGAAAAGAGTTGTTAACTACATAATTAACCATCGAAAGCATCAAATATTTATTAGATGATCAAGCACTAAATAAGTAGATAATATTCCAATACTTAAGCATAAACTTTGATGGTGAAATAGGGTTGCTAAATGAAATTATCATAAAAGTACAAAGGAAACCTTGTGGATGTTGAAAAAAATTGCTACAACAACAATATCCACCAAAATTAGCAAACAATCCACCCAAAGGATGGCAAATGTCAAGTAGGATTAGTATGACATCTTGTAAGCAAATCTCAATAGTATATTAATGAGTTATGAGAGAATTTACAAGTGTTTTATTGTATCCCTAATGGATGTAGCATTAATTCAATTGCAATAAGAGAATGACAAGGCTAATATAGATGCCTTAGTGGCTCAAGCAAGATTGTAGCACTAAGAAACGATTCCAATTTGAACAAATTAAATATCTCCTAAAATCACATATTTCAATGCAATGATTTATTTCTCCAATGCAATTATATGAGTTCCTAGTCTATTGGGTTATGGAGTATTGGGAGCAAGAGTTAGACTTACTACTTATCTAGGGGTGTAAGCCCTTTTAATCCCTAGAGAAAGAAAATCCAACAAGGTAAATATAGGAGGGTGTAAGTCCTTTTACTCCTCCTAGCAACCTTGAAAAATAACTTATCCAACAACAATTATGATAGACTTGGTGGAGGGTGTAAGCCCTTTTACTCCCCTAAGAGTTAGAACAAGAATATCTACGAAACAAGAATAAATTACCAACAATATTCATAAATTCCTTACCAATTCCAATAGAAAACATGCAAAAACTCTTATCTACCAAGAATATTCCATCAACATGAAAAATACAAGCCTCCAAGAAGGTAGTGCACCACTTTAGCTCCACAATAGACAAGTATAAGAATCCATAACATTTGCACAAGAAAACATGAAAAAAATCTTATCTACCAAGAATATTCCATCAACATGCAAAAGACAAGCCTCCAAGAAGGTAGCACACTCTTATCCCCATTTTATGGACAACTAAGGAGATTATGTCGCGAGACCCTCAGGTTGCAGATATGGAGTGTCGAGAGACTACATGACCAACAATACCCTTTTTCACAGATGGAAACCCCGCTCAACACAAAAGATGGTCACATATTTCTAGATGGAATCCACCACATCAACTGTATTCTAAAAGGTAGTGGACCTTGCTCCATGAGGTACAAGTCAATATTGTGGTGAGCATCATTTCAATATTTAAGCCACTTGAGTATGTTGTATCTTATATTGCTCTAGATTTCATGATATATGCTTGGAAATTATGCTTTTTTCCCTGCTTCACCTTGGTGGTTAACATTCTTCCCTAGTAAGTGGTCTTCCTTGGGGACAAGTTTTCTACTAGGAACTCTCTTAAATATCCATCGTACCATTCCCGGCCATACTTACCACTTTCCATCATTATTCCCCTCCATTTCCTTATCTCTTGGGATTTTAGGGTGTATTGACCCAAGAAGGGGTTGTCCCTCATTTTATAGGAAGAAGGGGTTGAAGACCTAGAGGGGTTGATGTTGGGTAAAAGATAAAATCCTTTTATAAACCTTCCAGATGCTTCTCCCATGGATCACCCAAGAAAGCAATGAAACACTTATCTTTTAGTAAAGGGGATCCACAATATAATAAATAATGCTTAAAAGGGTAGTTGTAGAATAGGAGGTCTCATCACGAGCTGACCTATCATGTCCATGAATATCTAGTGGTATGAAATTGTCATCATCTGGTCACCAAACGAGGGTAATGGCTCTCAGTTGCATCGCTGAGAGAAAGGGGGTCTCATCACGAGCCAACCTTCTCATCTCCACTAGGTGTTTTTGGGTGACATTGCCATCATATGGTCACCATGCCAGGGCAGTGACCTTCAACCTCTCCTTATACTATATTGAAAGAAAATACAAAGAAATAAATATAAAATACAATTGATGGGCTTGGAAAATGTGCATTGCGGATGAAGGTACCATACACCCTCTACAAACGCACCCATGAATGAGACACTATGACCCCTTGTATGTCATGAGACCTATACCCATTGACTCTTGACCCAAACCACTTCATTTATTTTACGTGGCTTAGAGAGGGATCTCTTGGAAGCTCTCCTTGACCTAGGGAAAGATCTACCCAATAGGACACCTCACCAACCCTCCGATATTCAAGCTTGACAAGTCGCATAGTGTTTTTGAGCAATTAATTGTTTGATATAGTGATAGTTGATGCACATTTAGATGTATTATTTATTGATTGGATTCACTTATCATGATGTTATGAATTGATATCCTTGGAGGTCGTTCTTATTTGTCTTTGTAGGACCTAGTTGGTGGACAATTTTGGGAGAACAAGCCTAGCTTGGAATTCCATGGGGTTGCAAGCCCACAGGTTGGATGCCAAGGGCCTGCATGTTGGATGAGAAAGATCAAACTAGGAAGGCCTTGATGATGACTTGGATGAAATATCCTAACACCCACATGCCAAACAATTTTCCTAGAAGAGGAAAAATGTCACTTCTAGAGGCATGACGTCACCTATGGGGATTAGGGCTTGGTGGTGAGATGCCACTCATTCACACATATAAATTTTGAGGAGAAGAGGGTCTTGACTGTGAGGATATTTTCTATATTCTTGACATGTGGCCTTTGGAGGCCTACCCATGCTTCTCCAACACCATCGACTTCTTCTAAGTGGAAAAACATCCCCTAAAGGGGAGACATCCATGTAAAATTTGGGTTTATTTGTGAAAAAGTTAAACTTTAATTGAATTGTTTAATATTACTTTGTTAAAGGGGGAAATATTAGGGTTGTTGACCCCTAGTCTTGTGGTTTACCCCTTAATATATGGACAAGTGACCTTGGCGACATTTTGTATAAATAAGAGATTATAAGATCTCATTTTAACATAAACTCTCCCTCATTGTGAGAAGTATTGGTCTAAATTTTTTGCCACACTTTGATCTATTTGTCTCTTGTGCAATTTTTATGGATATATTGATGAATGGTTGATGGAGGAGTGAGGGTCTATGGTGCACTACCCCACCTTCACTCCCGAGGCTATGCGACCTCCCGGTGTTGGATCTTCAAATTCATGAGCCGAATTATCTCTTCGGGCCTTCAACAGACCCTGAATGATTAATTCACACATAGATCCCCTTGATGTTACTTGCAATATCAAACTACCTGCAACTCCACCCTATGGCGCTTGGCAACACCGATTGTGAGTAATAGTCTCGCGCTAGACTCTTTCTCCTATGTGACCGTAGGCTATAACCTCGGGCCAATCCCTTCGCCACTTCGGGATCCGACGAATTCACAACCTACTCCTTTGTTTCCTCTCGAAAAAACTTTCTCCAAATTCACGGATCTCCACCACGTGTCTCCCTGGATCTAACGGTCTAGCTATGATTCGGGTTTTGCAACTTCGTGTAAAGTAATCGATGATGACGATTATATAACCGTGCCCCCCGGCTGAGGTAGGCTTACATTGCATGAAATCAATGCCCCATTTGGAAAAGGGGGTGATGGAAATAATTGGATGCAGCAGAGCAGGGTGGGTGCGTGCCTTGTTTTGAAAAACTTGGTAGGGTGGGCACTTTTTGACGACCTCAATACAATCCTTAAAGATGGAGGGCCAAAAGTAACTGGCACGTAAAATTTTCTGGGCTATATCCATCCCAGAAAGGTGACCGCCACAGGCTCCAAGGTGATAGTCATTTAGGAAGCGTTCAACCTCTTCATGAGTCATACATCGTCGTAGGATAGTGTCAATGCCACGATGATATAAAGTATCATCTATAATAAAGTAACGATGAGAATGGTGGCAGATACGATGACGTTCTTCATGAGAGATATCGGGCTGAAAACGTTGGGTCTGGAGATAGAGGATGATGTCTCCATACCAAGGATTGGAAATGATAATGAGGAATAGAGATTCATCAGGAAGAGAATCCCTAGGCTCAATATCTTCATCAGCATGGGGAAAATCGCAAATGAGTTCCGCAAACACCAAGGACTTTTTTGATTTGGACTTAGAAAATTCAATATCGAATTCTTGAAGGATGACGATCCATTTAGAGTATTTTCCCCCAAGCAGCTGACATGTCAGAATATGATACATGGGGTTGGAGTCCGCAATAACCATAGTGGTACATAACAAAATATAGTGACAAAATCTCTGGACAGTGATGACGGCTGCTAGAGCCAACTTCTCAACATGTGAATAATGAAGTTCGGGTCCAGATAGACTCTTTCTCAAATAATAAATCACATGTTCTTCACCAGATGAATCCTCTTGAACTAACACCATGGAAATAGTGGAAGTAGAAGCCGCTAAGTAAAGGATATAATCCTTCGTATAGTCTGGAGGACACAACAAAGGACTGTACATTAGTGCATTCTTAAGAGAATCAAACGATCGTTGAGCAGTGTCATCCTAGATGAAAGGGGCATCTTTCTGCAACAATCGCATGAATCCTTTAGTGATATCAGCGTAGTTACAAATAAAGCGGCGAAGAAAGTTTGCTTTTCCCTACAAACTTTGGAGTTTTCGCAAGTTATTAGGTGGGGGTAAAGCTAGAATAGCTCTAATCTTTAAGGGATCCACCCGAATCCCATCCTTGGAGACAACAAAGCCGAGGATTCAGCCTGATTCGACAACAAAAATACACTTATGTGGGTTCAAACGAATGCGTTAGAACTGACATCGAAGAAAAATAGCCCGTAGATGACCGAAATGGTCAAATCGACTGGATGAGTGGGTAGGTAAGTCGTTGAGGTAAGGTTCTGCAATATGTTTGATATCATGGAAATCATAGAACATGGCTCGCTGGAAGGTAGCACTAGATTTTTTCAAGCCAAATGGTAGCTTCCGATAAGCGAAAGTTCCCCATGGGCAGATGAAGGCTGTCTTATGTTGATCAGCAAGTAAGATGTCAATCTGGTTGTATCCTGAGAAACCATCCATAAAAGATAAAATTACGCTACCAATGCAATTATCAATAATCTGGTCGATGAAGGGTGTGGGGTGGTTGTCTTTCGGACAAGCCTTGTTAAGATCCCTATAATCAACATAGACGCGAATGGTCCCATGTTTCTTAGTAACCAGAACGATGTTGGAAACCCATTTCGTCAGGGGGATAGGATAAATGAAGCCAGATTTCAATAAATTTTCAACCTCTACCTTAATAGCCATGGTCTTTTTAGGATGGACTAGGCGGAGTTTCCGTCGAACAGGCTTAATACCTGGGTAGGTTTTGATCTTGTGCACAACGATTGATGGATCGATCCCTGGCATCTCTTCGTAGCTCCAAGCGAAGACATCACAAAATTCTTTGAGCAAAGTAGTATAAGAGACCACTTCCTCGGGCGAGCAATTAGCATTGAGGTTAATGTTTTCCATGACACCTTCTTTGATAGAAATATCAATAACGATTGTAGATGAAATGTTGCCCAAATTCCCCTCAGAAAGAGTATCTTGTGTGAGGATGAGATATTGCGAAAAATCAACAACATCAGGAGGGAAGACATAAAGTATGTCTTCTTGAATTTCTTCGAGAGGTGGAAGAAAAGAGGGTCGATGATGGCTATCATCCCAAGGTATATCGTCGATGCTAAGCATTTCCATTATAGATTCATCGGAAGGAAAAATTTGGGAAATGTAGTCGAACACAGATGACAAACAACTTAACCATGATGGCATCAAATAAGTGTCGAGTGCCCAGATATGTTGGTCATCCAAAGAGGGAGAAGCAGATTGGATGGAAACATATGAGGTTTCGGCTGGACTAAGTGGCATGTTGTCACCTAGTGCATCAAATTCCAACAGACTAGGTACAACTCAAGGGTCAAATGATTCCAAGGATTGGTAAACCATAGTCAAAATCATATTGATTGTGGCAATATGATGTGTAGTGGGTGGACGTGGTGTAGATAATGTACCCATAAGGCTGGAGTCTTTCAACAAGCCAACACCAACAATTTCATACGTGATCTTGTGATATCCCAAAAAATGAATATTGTTGGTAGTAGGAGTGCGAGCATCAGGTGTACAATAATCTAACTAATCGATGGTGATGATTTTACCTTGATGAGAAAATTGCACACATCGAAACACCGAAGAAACTATGACAGTCATGGCATATAACCAACTTCTTCCAAGTAAAAGGTTGTAATCAAGGGGCACATCGACCACCTTGACATCAACAATAATAATTTTTCCACTTAACTAGACGGCTAAGGACTGTAATAGTCCATGAGGGTGGAAACCTCGCCCGTCAAATGCTCATAACATAGTGGGGGATTGATTAAGTGCAGGGGATTTCAACCCCTTCCAACAGGCTAAAGACATGACATAAGTAGAAGCTCCCTCATCCAAGATAGTGCGATGGATGTGTTGATTATGAACCACAACATCAATCTGAAATGTGAGTTGGTGAGAGAGTCGTGATTTGAAATCGTCCAGATTAAACGTGATGTTATTAGAAGACTTGGGATCAAAAGCGTCGATGGTAGCCAAGAGTGTTCTACATTGACTGGGACAGTGTTGTAGAAATTCTAGAGCAGACATAGCACACAGGGCTTAAGCCAAATCTTCAACGATGTTGTAGTTTTGGGCAGCTCGTGAACTAGGATTGAAAGTAGATTTACAGATGGTACTCTTGGGAGGGCGTAAGATAGAATTGTAACAAGGCTTCTTGATCTGTAGTGATTCAGATGGAGGACTAACGGAAGGAGAACTAACGATTGGAGGGGAAGGGTTTGGTGATGACCCGTTAGAAATTTTTTCTTTATCGGGTTTAACTAGAGTGTCGTAAGTCATAGAGAGAGTTGTTAAATCAATGCCACTAAACACATAAATGTGAGCACTCATAGAGGCTTCATCATGAGAAGAGTGGCTGGTACTGCCCCCAGGAGAGGGGGTTTGAGCAACCATTGATTTTTTCTAAGGAAAAGATTGTGTAAGCACGGTGGGTTGGGAATTTCCTTTAAAAATTTTGGCCACTTCATCGCGATGTGGATAGTCTCGGGTGTAGTGATTGTCACCGCAAATGAGACAAGGGAACTTCGGTTTCCGTTGTGGCTGCTTTTTGTTAGCAGGTGGTGGGTTTTGAGCTTTAGGTTGTACATTATTATTATTATTATTGTTTTTGTTCTTTTCCTTTTTCTTACCTCCATTTTTCTATCAAGGGGCAGACTGAACTGCATTCACCTCAGAGATTTGGGTATGAGAGGAGGTAGAGAGTTTGGTCAAACTAGGAGCGGGCATGGAAGTAGATTAAGGTGAAACTCCAGTCGACTAGGATGTAGATTGAGTTTTGAAAGAACCAATAACGCCATCCGCATGCCATGAGGATGAAGGTTTGGATGGATTGTTAGTGGCGCGGGTAGCATTGGGAATCAACTCATATAAAGTACCAGACTGGGAATAAACCAAATCTAAGTACTGAGCCCTGGAAGTGGCTTCTTCTTTGGTAACTGCACCTCCAATAGTGACATCACGAGCAATCGGGGGTAAAAGTGATTTGGTAAACCATTCCGCCAATAATTGGTTAGGAATGACAACTTTTATCAACCTTCATCACCATCTCCATTCATGAATATGATTAGATATGTGCATAGAGTTAGTCTGACAAAGGGAGGTCAAGAGTTCAATACCCATCTTGTATCGAATGGGTAGTTGAAAGTGTGTGAGGAAGGACACAGCAAGGGATTTGAAGTCTTGGAAAGAACCACATGGTAGTTCAATATACCACTTGGTTGTTGAACCTGTAAGTGTTCGCTGGAATAGACACAAACATATAGAATCATCCATTAAGGAGTTTGATGAACACCACAAATGGAAAGTCATTACATGATTATTTCAGTCTTCTCCAACTTTGCCATTAAATTTTGGAATATCAGAAGGGATTTTAGCTGGAATCACTGGCCAGAAAGGGTAATGCAGTATAGGATCATTGGTTAACCGAGACAAGTCTGGGAGATCCAGAGTAGCAAGAAACGGTAGTTGTCGGTTAACCTGCAGGTGATATTGGTGGGGCATAAGGACACCAGTAGGACCATATACTATGTTAGGTGGATAATTTTAACTAGTGGGTCCTCCTTCATAGGGTTATTGTTGACCAGAGTACATAGGATTCAAAGGGGTTTGAGAAACATGTGTGAGCAGAGGATAATCAGATGGGTTTTGAGGATTATAAGTTGGATTTGGTGTTTTCTCATATGGGGGGTAAACACTTTGTCCATAAGGAGGATATAGATTAGTTACTTGAGAAAGAGGAGGTTGTTGTAGAACTTGAGGATTATATCCCCCAAAGAACTGTGGGTTTCCCAAGAAAGGGATGTTCCACGGATTGGGCGTTGTAGACACGTTCTGTCCATAAGTTTGTTGATGGGTCCCATATTGAGATTGGCCTCCAAACGGAGGTTGTACTTCGAAAGGAGGTTTCCCCCTAGCATGAGGTTGTTGCCTCCTAGCATGAGGTTGTCTCCCCCCATAGGGAGGTTTCCCTCCGAAGGGAGGTTGCCCCCCAAATGAAGGTTTCCCTCCGAAAAGAGGTTGTCTTCCAAATGGAGGTTGCCCCCCAGCATGAGGTGGAGTTCCTAGATTTTGGGAATCATATGTAACTGATTGACCGGTGTCGCTTGATGGATTAGAGCCACCAAGACCGGTCCCTCCGGGTTGTTGTATAGGTATAGAACTTCTGGGTATAACTTGGGTAGTATTGACAACAAATGAATTAAATGCTTTGTACCCAAGGGGAAGTGACGAAGAAGGTCTAGACGATAGTGGTGTACCAATGAGAGCTTGGCTAACCACCACTTTACCGACGTAAATAGTCGAAACATGAGGGACCATCGTAGAATGGGCCATCTAGAGAGAAATAGTGGAACTTGGATCAACAGACTGCATGTTCAGACTAACGGACGATGTGGTTGAAATAATGGTTGTACTAGTAAAGTGATCTAAATGTACCGTGTAGGTAACAGATGTTTCAGGAATTTGAGATATAACAGGTATATCTGCACCTATTCCTAGTTCGTAAAGATCTCGCACCATGCAAGGTGTGCTTCGAACTACATCAACAGTCCAAAGGGGGTCTCCGACTTGAGGTCCCGAATGAGAGCCAGTCTGAATGTCGAAAGGATCAGTAACAACAAGTTCTTCGGCTGAATTCAGCTATAAAAAATGCCTCTCATATCCCTCAGGAATTCGAAAAGCCTCTAGAGAATCCGAAACAATTCGAAAATTTTATAAAGAGGTGGAAACTTCCTCCTATGAGGTTATAATGTCGTGAACCTCGCTCTGTTGAGGAGATCCCTCCATAGAATGAGGGGGTAAAGGGGTAGAATCTTCCATATTTTCGGGGGGAAGTCCCTGTACCCTACGCGAACGACATGGAGGGTCAATGTTGGTGGAGAAAATCCAATGAAAAAAATCTATGGCCAACTAACGAAAAAGAAACATCATGCACTAATCAAATCTAGGAATCAAACCAAGAAAACAAAACCTTCTCTCAAAGACCGTACTAGTTGGTGATGAAATCCAATGTCGCGTGATCAAGTCAAGAAGGGAATAGGATATGGTGGAACAGTTATGGTGGAACAGTTATGATGGCGACCTTCTTAACAGACTTGCACCTTGGTGCAAGCTTCCATGCAATAATTGTGTATTTACCCTCCAAGGATCCTGAGTGAGTTTGACCATCGTCTGTTCCAGGTACAACAAATAATTCCCTTCACCATCACCTTGTGTAAGTACCTAAATATTATGGCTACTAAGGACACCAACTCGTAGTCAGCCCCTGGGTGGGTACAATCAACAGTCTGTTCTGAACGTATGAGCAGGATAACAAGTCTAAAATCCTTCGAGAGAACTAAGGACAAATGGACCGGTAGAACTCCAGAGGACCCCGAACGGATTCGGAGTTCACAAAGCACTGAGACCAAATGAAACTAGCTGAACCTTAAGAAGAACCTTCAATATACGATCCAACCACTACAAATGGTTGAACCACGGAGGGATAATGTCCGTAACTCTCTCGAATGTGACCTCATGCGTAACCCTTGTGTGAGAGGGGGATCCCAGAAATCCTATACGACAATTGGATTTCTCTCTCCCTATAGCAAGATGCTAATGTTTGTTTTGAATACTTTGGAGAGTTGTACTCATAGCCTAATCTAAAATGTTAATCCAAGTCTAATGTTGGTGGACGATTCTAAAAAACAAAATGTTCTAGATAATTTTTAATTAGCGTTAATTTTGCAGTTGTTCTTTACTCAAGGGTGTATGAAAGTGAAATTGATGGTATTATGACTCAATTCCCAAAAAATGCATAAAATATGATAAGCATTATTTTATTTCAATTAATTCCTATTTAAGGGAAGGAGAAATATGTTGTTTTCACTGTCAAACGCTAAGATGCAATATCCTTAATCAGTTTGTTTCTCAATGAAATTCAGTGTAATGCTAAAAATCTTATAAAATTCCTTTCTAATATCCAAAACCAATCATAAAAATGTATCCTTTTTCTTTATGTGTGAATGATAATCAATTTGATGTAAAGCTTCCTATGTCATTCAAATGTTAATATCAACAAGATTCATATAGTCAGAAGCGAGTTTCACACAAACAAAAGCACACTCTCGTTGTGATTAAACAAGAAAGACAAAGATAACAAAATTTGCAAAAAGAAAAACCAAAAACTCAAAAAGAAAGAAAAGGTTTGGACAAGATGACCTCAAAGATCAAATGGAACGGTGCATAGATCTTTGAATCTCCTCACAAAATATTCCACTCAGCCAGATAAATGAGAAGAAAATAGTAAGTTGACTCTAAATCGTCAAAGACAAAGAGTGACTTCAAGGTAAGGAAGAAAAATGTCAAAATTCCAAACAAAAAGAGATCAATTCTTAGAAAGCAGAGTGTTTGAAGGCCAAGATAAAGATAAACTGAGATGATAAGACTCCGAGCAAGTGCCAAAAGAAAAAAATGAACCTTGGAGAATGAGACCCTAGAGGATTTTTCATAGAAAAGGGGCAGCGCTCTGGTGTAAAGGGCACCAGAGCGTTCCAACGCTATGTGTAATCCTAGTAGGGAGCGCCAACGCTCTGGTAGCAAGGGCAGGGGAGTGCTAGCCTCTAAAAATTTAGAACAATGCCCCAAAACTCGAAAAATCAAGTAAACTCAGTCAATCAACTTGAGTGTGATGAAATCAAGAGCCAATCAACCAGATCTAAGAATCAAAGAGATAGCATGGAGAATGGTCAAAAAGTGGGCAAATGCCAAAAGAAGACCTAGGAAAGGAATAAAAAATCAGAGCTCTTCCCCAGTGGAGTTGCCAATTTTTGTTACAGGTGAATCCCCCTGTGGACAAGTGGATTCCCTCTTAGTATCTAGACCCCTAAAACCAAGACAGAAAGGGTGTTATCATTGGTCAGTAACATCCTTTTAGATCTAATTAAGCTAATGTATGAAGAGGAAGAAGAAAAGTGTACCTTTAAATTGCGTTTGTTTTCACACAGTCCAAGTTGAGCTTCGATTTTAAGCTCCTCGATAAGTCCTGTAGAACAAACAAAGATACAACAAACTTCCTATTCTACTAAGATTAGCTCAAAAACAGATCTATCTACTAGAGACAAGTTCATGTGGAACAAAAAAAAACTTGAAAGAAACATGCCAAGCATACATGTATATTAATGAGAACAAATGAAGAGTACTTACAGACCTTTGATCAAGGTGCAACAACTTCTTCCAACTCTCTTTGTCCAACCTTTGCTCAAGTAATCCACACTGATTATTCTCCAATCTCCTACCTTCTTATGAGATCATAAGTTAGGTATAATTCTCAATCTCCATATCTATTTTCACCATGAGAAGGCCTCCTTATATAGCCTTTGAGAGGCCCAACCACTTGAGAGATCCTTGGGATAAGTTGGGGATTCTTCTCCTTCAGTTGTGGATCTTACCTAAGATCATGCCTTGAGCTCTGATTCGATTCCAACCACCTTCAGATATTGAGGGGATTCTTCCCTTAATTATCTCAACAAACCAAATTTCTCTCAGGAAGGGTAGCGCTCCCAAAAAATGGGGCATAGAGCATTGCAATGCTCCCCCCAAAGAGGTCAAGGAGCGCTGGCACTCCTTGACAGTGCATAGGGGAGCGCTGCCTTCCAAAAATAATTTTTAAGAGGCTTTCTCCATGGAAAAATACTTGTACTCCTTTTCAACCGATTTCTCCTCTTCAAAACTAGTCTTTGAGGTGTCTTAAGTGTCCTTATGATGTCGTTAGAGAGATGACATAGGCAGGATAATAGTATGATGTTTGCGACACTTGTGAAATTTGTAATGACGACACTAGCCATCATTGCAATGAGTGATTTTGATGTGTAACAAGTACTTTTCGGAGGTATCATATATTCAACCAACACATACTCCCCTTGACAGGATGGACTATTTTAACTTGATAACAAGGTCACGCCCAACTTTGGGCGTAGATACTCAAACTGAGCTTGTGCAAGTGGTTTAGTGAATATATCAACAATCTGATCTTTGGATGGAATATAATGCAAAGCAACCACATAGTTGGTTACCTGTTTCCTCAAGAAGTAATACTTGATGGGTATATGCTTGGTATTGGAGTAAAAGACAAGATTCTTTGACACATTAATTGCACTGGTATTATCACAATGGATTGGGATCGGTGCAGTATATTTTACCTCCAAGTCTGCAAGTGTTTGAATCATCCATAATACTTGGGTACAACAAGTGGCAACTGCAATGTATTTAGCTTCTATAGTTGATAAGGAAATGGAACCTTGCTTCTTGCTCAACCATGCTACAAGGGAATCTCCTAAGAAGAATGCACCTCCACTTGTTCTTTTCCTTTCATCCACCAAGTTAGCTCAATCAACATTTGAATAGACTGATAATTGAAAATTCTGATTTCTGGGATACCATAGGCCACGGTTCATTATCCCTTTAAATTATCTGAATATTCTTTTGATCCCTGACAAATTACTATGTTTGGGTGTAGAGTGATACCTTCCTACCATTCCAACAACATGCATTATGTTTGGATGGGATGTTGTGATGTACAATAGACTACCTATCATAGACCTATATGAACCCTAATCAACATTAGGTGAGTCATAATCCTTTCTTAACTTACATGCAATGACCATAGGTGTGCTCATAGGTTTAGAATCTTCCATTTGAAACCTTTTCAACATTTCTCTTAGATATTTTTCTTGAGAAAGAAATATTCTTGCAGACCTCTGAGTAATTTGTAGACCAAGAAAAAATGACAGTTCCCCTATCATAGACATTTCAAATTCAGATTGCATGGTGTTATAACCCTAATTTGCACCAAACATGCATACCTGGCATCAAACCATCTCACTTGCCATTTTTGCTAAGCCACCATTGAACAAATCTTCCAAAAAACCATCCTTTTGGAGACATACGTGCCCTGCACCACTGTTGCCCATGTGTATATGCTAGCTAACCCATTACAAACTGCGTATACTGACAAACGCACAAAAAATAATAACGTTGCAGACAAAATACAAATTTCCAGGTAAGTTTCCTAAAACCGTTTGACCGCCCATAGCCGGTTACTCAACCAAATACCTAGCCCTTTTTAGCCTATAAAAGAAGGGGTAGGGGTCCCATTTGAAGAGGAAAAAAACAAGAGCAAAGAAACTCTACCTTTTTTTTTTTGTATTCCCCCTTGCCCCAATCTTTTGCAACCATTTTGTGAGAACTGAAGAGCATAACCATATGTGGAAGCGATTGGTGCACAGTTGAAGAGGAGCCCAGAATTAGATTCGAGGAGCAATAGCCGATCTCACCATTGTAAGTGACTTTTGTGAGGTTAATAGAAAGAATTACTTTTCTCGTCCTGCCATATGAGGTGTTCAATATTCAGTTTTGGTTTGTATTTTATTAGAACCTCTAACCCACTAATTCATATATGAGATGCATGTTCGTATTTCTTTGTTTGTCTGTTTGTGAATGCATGCTATCTTTGGGAGGAGACTTGTAGTCAAGGAGAAATCGAATGAAAAAGGATCGACACCAAACGTGGGGTTCAAGGTAGAGTTACTGGATCCTTTTATCCTTCTGTTTTATACATGAATGTGGGGTCTATGTCAGGATAATAGTAAAAAGTAGGAGACTTTCAAAGGTTATTTCTGCATGCATTACTAAACCCTTAGTGCTAGTCCGTAGGGGGATTTCACACCCACATCAGAATTGGCAACCATACTGGGGAAGGATCTCTAGGGTTTTTGGGGATACCTTTTTGGGTGTTTTTAAATTGGTTTGATTACCTTTTTTTTGAGTTTCTACAAGAGTCTAAGGTTGCAGGGATTCTAGTTTTCCATACCAGTACTCCCTGCTTGGACTCCTTAACTATTTTTTTCTTTTCCGTGAAGCTACTGAGGTATATGTGGCCTGTAGAAGGCCTGCACACGTATATACACACCCTACCTTTAGACAACCCGCATACATACGCTGGTTGTTGAAGTGTCAGTATCATATCTGAGTTCATAACATCCTTTTTAAAGAAGAGGCAGTCATCCTCTTCCCTATCATAAGTGATCCTTCTCAGGGGTTTTCTTGATCCATTCAATATCTCTGTTGTTGCAGTTTGTAGTTTAGGAAGGCCTTCAGATTAGCTTTGTTTTATCAAAGTTTCCTTGCATCTTTTTTCTGTCAAAGTAAGTTTCTATGTCTTTAAGGGATTCTGGTTTTCAATACCAGTACTTCCTGCCAGTGCTTGATTGCTTATTTTTCAATTTTTGAGGAGTTGTAGAGGTGCACACGACCTGTAGTGGGCCTGCACGCATGCATACACACCCTTCCCTTGCACAATGCGTGTACATATGTTGGTTGTTGTATTGTCAGTAGTGTGCATGTCGAGAAAATTTTCTTTTAGAAGAGGCAGTCATCCTCTTCCCTGTCAGGAGTCACACCTCTCAGCAATTTTCTTGAACTAGTCTTGGTCTCTATCATAGCATTATGTAGCTTAGGTTTGATTACAACATAGCTTTCTTTTTCATCAAAAGTTTTCCTTTGTTTTTTCTTTAATAGGAGTTTTAGACAAGTTTGTGAGTCTGCTTCAATCAGCTTGTTTGGTATTGTCAGTAACTCCTTGCGATCTACGATTAGGCCAAAAGTAATTTCTTGGTCTTTACTTGTCGTCATTTTTCCCTTTTTTCGCTTGTGAAGCATAAAACAATAAAATAAAATATTTTATTTCTTCGTTTGGTAAAGTAGTTGGTTGTTTGCATTAATAAATCAGGAAAAATAATGCTTTCATAAGTTCTTGGCTGATTGACTTAGGACAATAAGTAGCTCGTAGTCGAGCGAAAGCTTGTTTCAGTTTTTATTAAAAGATCTTAGAAAGAAAAAGTAGTTTGAAAAGTTGGTTAAAGAGTTTAAATGTGCAAATTTGAATTTGTCAAGTAGTTTGTTTTCAATTGCATTGTATGCTCTTCTCTTCCGTCTCTTAAAAACATCACTATTTTCACTTTCGTCCCCTTTGACTTAAAACAACCACTAAAATTAATGCTTAGTTAAAAGTTTTTAGACTTTATGTTTGTAGAGTCCATCAACTAGTCTAGGCTAGAGCCTTGATTTAGGATTGGAGAGGAAACTCTTCAAGGCTACAAAAACAAACATAAGAGTCTGTGCTAGGGAGTGTTAAAAAGTCTAGTATCGTGAAAGTTATCCGAGACCCCCCTTTAACACAGGGGCTAAACACGAGGTCGCATGTGGAAAGGTAGCTGAGATAACCCCTCCAAAGCTGGACCAAGCGTAGTGGGGAACACATATAGAGGGATTATCTTGGGATTCTGTTGATCGCATTTGTCACATAGCTTCATGGGTCTTGAATCCATTCGAGGTCCTAAGTTGTCTTCCAGAACACTTGCTTTCGATACCCTTGATAGTTTTTGGGATTGATACCATGCTCATTGCGGTCCACCCGATTTTCGACTGTACCTGCCTGGTGATTGTTTGCACGCTGGCAACGTAGTTTCCTTTATTCTAAGTGACTTACACATGTGACTGAGGGGGTATACCGTGGTAACTAGAACAGACATCGGGCCACACTTTTAAGAGTATACTTGGAGGGTGCTTCCGTATTCGAGTTTCACTTGCACCGGTAAGTTGCTCTAGTGTTGGTTGTTATAACTGTTCTTCCAACTAGCCAGTGACTGCTTGTTTTATCTCATAGGGATTTTTTCCAGTGTGTGCTGGTTCTTGAATGTTAATAGAAAGCCCTAGTGTGTCATTGATCTTCTCACACAGTGGAGGATCAGGAGCTCCGTTGGTCATGAAGGCTTCTTATCTTTCTTCCGGTTGATCTGGAGCCACCCCCGTCACCACTAAGGAGAAAACTAGACCAGCAAGGGTCTTTTGAGATGGACGGGCCACAGTGAGCTGAGCCCGTCACATCTTTGAGAGGAGAACATTTGATTTCGGAGGAACCAATCATTTCTGACCTTGGAGAGGAATCCCTTGGTCCCTATAACCCTCCCATCACTAATCTATTGGTGCCCATCATTGTACAGGTTGAACCTTACGAGTGCCATGTAGTGTCACAAGAAGCAATAAAAGTACACATTGTTACTTCTTCATGGGATTCTCACATTCCCTCTATGACTGTCACTACAGGGGGTGTTCTGCCTCCTAACCAACTATCGTCAGTCCAAGCCACTATGGTCTCGACTGCCTCTACCTCTAGTAATGGTCCAATCCCATATATAGTAGCGATCATTGCTCCTTTCACCTAGAGTGTGACAGACCCTCCATTCTCATATGGGATGCCTGGCTTCGGTACAAGTACTGTACTTTCCTACTCCACTCTACAAAATTTAGGTCTAGGGGCAGGGAGTTCCAACACTCCTTTGCAAAGATCTATGGGGGGAATTTCATCTCCCTATAATGATTTCCCTGACAGAGGGGGTCATATACCTCCTTCGTCCCCTTCGCTCGACGGTGCTCACCAGCACTCCGCTGGGCCAAACGCAAACTATAGTTCGTTTGGAGTAGGTAGTCAAGAACTTCCTTCTTATAACATGTCGGTTGGTTCGACACCGTTCTCTTTGTTCGGTGCATTTGGTAACAACGTTTTTTTTTCAGTTGTCATCTCGGTTGGGGGCAACCCCAGTTATGGAAAACAAAATCCTGTACAGGGTACTATTCCTGCACAGGGGGGAAACTTAGGAATTCCTTCCTCACAAGGACCTTGGAATCCATGGCAGGGATCAGTTCCCTTGTCAGGGATACTGACCAGGGGAAACCCCTTCCATACCCAATGGAACCTCGGGCAAGGCTCAACACCTATGCCTGTCGGATCGGCAGGGGGCAACCGTTCCCAAAATCCTTGGAATGCGACACAAGCCCAACCCTTTACGTCATATTACGAGAATCAGCCGATGAAATCTCAAGAAGCACATAATCTGTATGTTGGTCATGACAATGGTTATTACCATAACCCTGGACAGCAACCTAAATTTTCCTAGCAACCTGGTGCCAGTCAAATTCCAGGCTCCCTTTTCCCTGGTTACAATCCACAACCCAAACTACCGTTTCTGGCAACTTTGCACTTGCTAGACTTGACAAGGTTATTAAATGACCCCATCTGCCATGATCCAAGTTGGCCTATTATGCTGACCAAGTTGGCTTAGGACATTTGAAAGTTTGAAGCTAACCCTAATGAATATCCAGGAGATCATGTGACCACCTTCCATCTTTGGTGCTCGTCCAACTCATTGAAAGACGACTCCGTACAGTTGTGTTTGTTTCAATGCACTCTCATCGAGAGTGCTGTGAAATGGTACATTGAGCTCGACCGCTCGAGATACTCTTCCTTTAGATAATTGGCAATGGCTTTCTTAAACCATTTCTAATTAACTGTGAGATACAATGCCGACACAGAATTGCTGGCCAACTTTGAGCAAAAAAAAGCGGACCATATCTCAGATCACATCTGAGAATGGAGAGGCCGAAAGAGTTTGATAAAAGTGCTAGTTTCACTAGTATTCCTACTTGAGTGGTTCCTTAAGTCTTTGGTACCTCAACTATCCAAATATGTCGCAACATCGGGGGTATTTTCAGAAGAAGATGCAATAATGAGAGCTCAACAACTAGAGATGATTTACTCTCAATCTGGTTTACTTTACGAAATTTTTCCAAATGCACCAAGGTAAATACTTGACAAGACTAGATAGAGAGTTGGACCACATGTCGATGGTATTGTTGGTTCAGCGCAAGAGAGGCCCACTGATCAACTATCAAAACAATTGTAGCAATTGTCGATACAGCAGAAAGAGGCCAACCCGACCACTGGTCTGGTTGCCACCCCTACCCAAATGTCTGATGTACATAGTGTGCAATCGACAAACCCAAAGGCCACCCAGTAGCCTGATGGAAAGAAAAAACAATGAAATAAGGGTAAGGGGGATAATAAATATACCAATAATGCTGGTGGTGGCAACACAGAAAGGAAGAAGTCGAAGTATCTGTGTAACCTGTGCACGGAAGACCACCTAACTCACTAGTGCCCTCGGCTTGCAGAGGCCCAAAAGTTATTGGCGCAACAACAACCTGTTGTGTTAACAAACCCATTTCAACATGGGAAAAATTTAACTCAAGCCTCTCCGACCGTGGAAGGGGGTAGTCAAGGACCCCCTCCATCTTTGAGTAATCCTTGGTCTGTGAATGTGTATATGATGAAAGGTGATGCCTATATATTGACTAGAGCGCATGATTACAGAATGCAAAGCACCTTTGAGAAGAGTAAAGAAGCCGAAAACCCACCTCTTCCTCTCCAGATTGAGAAGACATTGGGTGAAACAATGACACACATCCCAAAAGGTGTGTTCAAGAAAGCTTCTTATAATCCAAATGTAAGGGCCACCCATAACTACTCTGTGGTGGAGGATTTGTCACAAATCCCTTGTGCGATGTCTTCTTTGGAGGTCCTCTAGAGCTGCCCTTCCCAGAGAAAGGATTTGTTAGTCGCCCTAGGATCTCCTGAGACTTGTAATCTAGGTACGATCATGTTTGATATGGCCGACTTAAAACCTCGTCTCCCTTACCACATGGTGTTTCAGATAGTAGTGACTTACACCATGAAAACTTTTACTCGGAACATTTTCCGCACAGTAGTTGATGAGGGCACCTCGACATGCATGATGTCATTGGCGTGTTGGAAGACCATTGGCCAACCCGTTTTGTCTCCGTCACTGACTCTTCTTACCGCTTTCAACAATCGTTCGTTCTGACCACATGGCATCATCCCCTCTTTGCCCATGCAGTTAGGGGGAAAGACCATGTGCATTGAGGTTGAAGTGGTCGATGCCCCTCTCGACTACTATCTATTGTTAGGAAGGAGTTGGACCTATTCTATGCAAGCGGTGGTCGCTACAGTTTTCCGGGTCTTATTGGTTCCACACAAAGGATGGATCGTCTCGACCCTTCATTAGGGGTATCCACGGAACCGATGATTGATAACCCTCAACCCGACATCGTCAACATAGGAGTTGGTATGTGCCCACCTTTGATGGGTACTTTCAATTACCCGCATCCTTCTGATGATGTCAAGTTCGTATCAGACTAGCCTAAGGTTGAGATTTTTCAAGTCTCGTCGTTTCGTACGACTTACTTCAACGATCCATGGACTCTTCCTTCCCCATTGGCCACAATGGAAGGGACAGGGCACCATGGTATGGCCATGACCTTGTCCACGACAGAATTTGCATACTCTATAGTTCAACAAACTTTCGTCGACCTCGAACCAACTCCCGCACAAGAGTTAGATCCAATTCTCTAGCCTACTTGGGCTCAAGGTTCCCTTGTCGATATTGACTCTTTAGAATTAGTCTTGCCTTCAGAAGAAGTGATCATTGAAGCAATGAATAGTCCAGATAGACCCTGGGATGATCTCCATCACAGATCTTACTTCCTCCCGGAGTTAAGAAGAATTGAAGTAGGTGAATTCACGTTGACTATGACTGGAGATAGGTCTTGCCCTATCAATCCCTTGGCTACACATGTCGTTTACGCCGAAGGTAATATGGAAACCATCACTGAAATGATATCTATTGATATCTCCAGAACCCATGGCATTGTGGAGAATGTTCTCGTAGGAGTTGATTGTTCCCCTGAGGAGATTCATATCTACATGGATTTATTCAAAAAATTCTGCGACGTTTTGGCCTGGTCTTACGAGGAAATGCCAGGCATTGATCCAAGAATTTTCGAGCATGAAATGATGACTTATCCTGACGCTAAGCCGGTCCGACAGAAGCTTCATCCAGTCAATCCTAAGAAAGCAGTAGCTATTAAAGTTGAAGTAGAGAAACTACTCAAAGCAGGTTTTATCTACCCCATTCACTTGACTCAATGGGTGTCAAATCTCGTTTCAGTCGACAAAAAATAGGGTACGATTCACGTATGTAAGGACTTCCGTGATTTAAACAAGGCCTACCCAAAGGATAATTTCCCCACACCATTTATTGACTAGATGGTCGATGAATGTGCAGGTTGAGAGGCATTTTCTTTCATGGATGGTTTTTCGGGATACAATCAGATACAGATCAAACCTGAAGATCAACACAAAACTGCTTTCATTTGTCCGTGGGGTACATTCTCTTATCGGAAGATGCCTTTTGGTCTGAAAAATGCTGGAGCTACCTTTCAGTGGGCCGTGTATTTTGCTTTCCACGATCTCAAACATATAGTCGAGGCCTACCTTGATGATTTAGCATCACGATCTCATAAGAGAGATGATCATCCCACGCACCTCTGCCTTATCTTTGAATGATGTCACTACTATCGGATTTGCTTGAATCCAAACAAGTGCAGTTTTTGCATAACGTCAGGTCATCTGCTAGGTTTCATAGTTTCGACAACAAGGATCATGGTCGATCCTCTCAAGGTTGAGGCAATAGTTCAGTTGCCTCCCCCGTGTACAATCCTTCAGCTTCAAAGTTTACAGGGAAAAGAAAACTTTTTACGGCATTTCATCGCAAACTATGCCGAGATCACAAAGGGCTTTACGCATTTAATGAAGAAGGACATTCCTTTTCATTGGGACGAAGCCACTCAATGCTCTTTCGAATCATTGAAACGTGCCTTCACGACTACCCCTCTGCTTCGGCCAGCCAATTATAACAAGGATTTCTTATTGAACTTGACTATGGCAGAGTCAACCAATGGTATGGTCTTGGTTCAAGAGGATCATTTGCTCATAGAATATGTGATCTATTACCTGAGTCGAGGCCTGGTTGGACCGGAACTCAATTACTCCCATGTTGAAAAACTTGCATTGGCAGCAGTTCATGCTGTCCAACGGTTCCATCATTATATCGTGTTTTGAAAGACCACCGTCATTGTCGTTGTGAATCCATTTCAATACATGTTGACATAAAGTGTAATTGGTAGAAAGATCAGTAGATGGATAGTTGTCCTCCAGGAATTTGACTTAGATTTTGTTTTAGAAAAATCCAAAGAGTCCCTGGTCTTAGCAGAACTCATCTCGAAAATTTTGTTCGAGTTAGGTGATGTTATGACCGAAGAGTCGCCTATTAAATGAGGCATGTTTTTTATCGCGTCCTTGGATCTCTGGTATGGAGATATAATTATCTATCTCCAGACTTTGAAGTGCCCTGCCTCTGCTTTTTGTGATGAGCGTCGCCGTATACGCCATCGGTCCAAGAACTATCTCATACTCGAGGACACTTTATATCGTCGAGGTGTAGATTGCATCCTTCGCCAATGTCTCACGCATGAAGAAGCAGAAATCGTGCTTAACGATTGCCACACTGGAGCATGTGGGGGTCATTTGTCTGGGTTGGAAATAGCCCAAAAGATTCTACGAGCTGGTTACTTCTGGCCGACGTTAATTAAATATTGTGTTGAATCGGTCAAGAAGTGCCACCCGTGTCATATCTTCTCTCGGAAGATGAGAGCACACCTCACTCCCATGTTTCCCGTTATTACCGTTGGTCCCTTCACCAAGTGGGGGATTGATTACACTACATGCATCCCCCCTTTAGCAAGGGGGCACCGTTATATCATCATAGTGGTAGACTACTTCACCAAGTGGGTCGAATCTATGCCAACGTTAAAAAATGATGGGGAGACCGCAACTCTCTTTTTGTTCAATCAAATAATAGTAAGGTTTGGTGTCCCGAGACAGATTGTCACTGACCATGGCAGTCACTTTCAGAACACAATGATGACTGAGTTAACGTCAAAGATTGGGTTGAGGCAAGAACATTCATCACCCCACTACCCACAAGCAAATGGTCAAGTGGAAGCTGTAACTAAATCTCTTAAGACCATTCTACAACGAACGATTACTCAAGAAGTATTACTCGTAGGTAGGCCACCTCGAGTGACTTTTTGTAACATATGTATAGTCCTTGTACTATTAATTTTTAGTTTTATCTTTTGGTTTTATGGACATGTCATTTTTAACGTTATCTTTTTCACTATGGCAGATGTCAAGTGAATCAGAAGTGTTTGTTGGGTTCGCGTACGACGCTAGCTGGCACACTCGGAGGCTTGCTTCCACGACTTGGGTAATTTTTACACCTCATGTCCACTTGCTATCTTCAGGAGGTATCTGTTTAGGTGACACCACAAACAATGTCGCCAAATACAACACAGTTCTTGAGTTTCTTCGTGATGCTTTGTCGCTTGGTATCTCTCACCTCTGGGTCTATTTAGACGCTCAGCTAGTTGTGTCTTAGTTAAATGGGGTTTACCGCGTTTACGATCCTACTCTACACAGACGGTTCCTTAAGGTACGTCTCTTAGAATGAAGCTTTGATTACATTACGTATATCCATGTTCCTAGGAGATTGAATCAAGTTACATATACTCTAGCTAATAATACATTAGATTGGCATCTTGCACACATGTAAGAAAAACACACACATGCACATGTAAATACATTTGTAAATAAATGTAACCCATAAAACACAAAAATATGTAAATACACACACACACACACACACACACACACACACACACACACACACACACACACATATATATATATTGCAAAGTATCAGAGTACATAGGTGGGCGCGAGCACCTCAAAAAAATATGTTTCCAGTAAATATTCACGGGGCTTGTGCCCTCAAAAATATATAAAAGGTGCCCTTGACACATAATAAGTCTAGTCTAAGCTAAGGGCAGGGCCTGTTGGCCCTGCCATAGTGAGCAACAACATTAGCCAGACCTCGAAAAAGATGGACCTAGGTCCGTGGTACCCCAACAACGTGAGTCTGCATGGACGGTGGGAGATCCTCGATCTCCTCCATAGGGACTGTCCGAGTAAGCGCGGTGAGGTTCCACTCTACCCGTCTCAAAACTCTCTTAGCCTCTCCGATTGGAGGTCCCCCTACTGCTGATGGTCCACTGACTGCGGCTGGTCCCGCCTCTGGTCGAGGACGTCGCATGGTCCTCATGAATTCTGTTGGACGCACTGGTCCCACGTCTGCACACAATAGAGACATAGTTCTCAGATACTCTAGTACACACAAAAAAATGATATATATAAAAAGACATAAAAATTAAGTAACTTTGAAAAAAAAAACAATCTTACCCATCTCTCCTCGCTCCTCTTCGGGAGGTACAGGCATGTCAGGATCTCTAGAATAGTTGATCCCAACATAGGGGTAGTCCTCTATGGCTAGAATTTGTCGTGCCCACCAAGAAAAAAACTTATCGTCGAAGGCCTCAATAGTCCTCCCCCCACCCTGTCGCAGAAACAACATCACCCATCTGCGTAACGTTGGGAGAGAGGGCTCATGCCCTCGTATCGTTTCTCTAGGGTTGAGACTTGGTACCCTCTCAAAGAAAAGGAAGACAAAATAGTCCCGAACCCAAAGTTTCTATGTCTCCGCATATGACACTATGTCAGCTGCCTCTTCATGAAATCTAGCAAGGTGGTGCTCCGGTCAAAAATTTGTTCATTTAAGCACTGAACTGCACAATTCATGTGCGCCCGGGAAGCCTGATGCAAAGACGCAGATCCAATGATATGCCCAATGAGAAAAACTATCACTTTCAGTGATAGGTTTGAAATCTTGTTTATTGGCACCTATGTGCCCACTTTGTCTGTGCCAGCTTCGCAATGGAGTCCAATCAACTCCGCTATGTTGTGAGGCTCAGAGGGAAAAGTGTGAAAGTTGACTAGTTCCCCTCTCCTTAAGAGGCCAGTTAGAAAGTAGACATCTTCGGTCGTTGGAGTCAATGACTGTCACTCAAGCATGAAAGCCTCTGCATCAAGATTCCAATAATCTACCAAGGCATTCAACGATCTAGGTTGTGCTCGCATGAATGTGTTAATGTTTATGCCATTATTATAGTTCTTTTCATTTCAATAGATAAGAACATCATAAGAACAAGATCACTGAGAAATACACATTCACAAGAGACACAACATTTATCCTAGGAAACCCTCTAGGGGAAGAAAACCCAACAAAAACTTCCTTATCATAAATAGCTTATACAATGTTCAAGAGATAACTCAAACC
>SNQJ01S0010096.1:87968-107076 GCA_010110895.2 Picea sitchensis | reverse complement strand
CACCGCTATTAATGAGCCATGTGTCCTCTCCAGGTGATACAGATCCTGAGAGAGCTGAGATCAAGACATGGTCCTTAATCATCTTCATAGGTGGTTCTTCATCTTCGGCTATGTGAGCATGTTACCTTTTGTGCTTCCTCTTGTACTCTTCTCTTTTGACTAGACAATTATTTGCCTTGTGTCCCATCTTATCACAATGATAGCATTGTATAGATGAAAGATATCGTCCCTTACATTGTCCTTTATTCTGAAAACTTCTTGAATGAGATTCTTGGTTGTTGAATTTGTTTGATGGTTACGGTTCTCTATGAGATTCCCTTTTGAAGTAGGGTTTCTTCCTTCCTCATTTTGTATGAGTAGCTAGGGTTTGATCATCGTCCCTTGCTAGTAGTGCTTCACGGTTGGCTACCCTTGTCTCTTCTTGGGTGCATTCTTCCCATAGGCTCTCAAACTGTAGTTTCTCCTTTCTGCCACATACTGACTGGATGAAAGCATCCCAAGGTCTTGTGAGACCATTTAGGGCTGTTATCACAAATTCATCTTCGTCGACGGTGTCTCCAATCGCTTTTAACTGTTCTTTTATTTCTGAGATTCGGGAGAAATATTCTTGAATCATTTCTCCTTTTTGCATCTTGGTATTCTTCAATTGAGTTCTTAGATTCATCTTTCAATTGATGTTCTTTCCTTCATATAGTTTGCTTAGAGAGTCAAACATTTCCTTCAGAGTCTTCTTGGATGATACATACAAGATCAGGTGGTCTTTGATTGAATCTGCAATGATTCTTTGAGCCCTGATTGAGTCCTTCTAATGCTTCACTTTCTCTACATCATCTTTAGGTTTCTTCACTTCTTCTTTGATAAATTTTGCTAGGTCATTCTCTGCAAGGATCATACCGATCCCATACTTTCAGACACAGAATTTGTCTATGCCTTCTAGTTTCTCAACAAACTTTGTGCTTGCAGACATCTTGTACTTGAGGCTACGAAAATGACCAAAAATTGAAAATGCTTAAAATCAAATTTTGACCTTACCAAGAGGTGCGCTTGGATGAGGCGAGTAGCTATGTGTCCTTAGATATGAGAAAATCCAATTTTTACCTCGTCAAATCTGATCTGTGGATTTCTGGACTGGTGCTTCTGGTACTTCTGGTACTCTGGTACTTTTGGTACTTCTGGTACTGGTTTTCTGGTACTTCTAGTACTTTTGTGAAACTAGGGTTTCACTTTCTGGGAGATCCAACCACTGAAAAGGTGTGCTCTAGGTGCCAAATTGATCCCGGGGGGAGGGCACAACTTTCTAGGTGTTTAGAGAGCTGAAAAGAGTTACTTTTGCAAAACCCTAATTTCCAGGTGCTGCAACAGTGACGTTTTTCTCTTGCAAATAATGTTTCCTTCAGGTTGGTTTTGATACCATGTTAATGTTTATGCCATTATTATAGTTCTTTTCATTTCAATAGATAATAACATCATAAGAACAAGATCACTGAGAAATACACATTCACAAGAGACACAACATTTATCTTGGGAAACCCTCTAGGAGAAGCAAACCCAACAAAAACTTCCTTATCATAAATAGCTTATACAATGTTCAAGAGATAACTCAAACCAATGCAGATAGTCCTCCCCAAGAGATGCGCACTCTTCTTCTCCTCTCTCTAACTAGTAATTGCAGCTTGCCTCATAAGATAATGAGCAAGTGAGTTGTTTGTTAAAGTGAGGCGCTAGCCTCCTATATATATAAGACTGGCACGTGTGAAAGGGTTTCACTAGCATGGCCGACCTCTCACTCTGGGTGGGTAAACCCACCTTTAATTTAATTCTGGGTCTCAATAATAACTGTTGGGGATGACTTCTTATTCTGCCTATTACAATTGTTCGATGACCAATCCACAAAAGGGGATTTGGTCCTAATACAATTATTGACATGATTAATCCACAATGGGGATTAATCCTAATAATAAAATAACAATAATAATAAGAATTCTCTTCGCAGTTACATTATTTCAACAGAATGGACACTGGAAGAATTTCAACAAATCACATTGAGCCAAGGTAGTAGTCGCATCAGGGTCCCCTTCGACCAAAAGATCAATGTCTTCATTCTCCCTCTCCCTCTCCCTCCAATGAACATATATACTGCAATTGACAAGTTCATGGGGGGTTAACTCTTGCATTTTTTTATTTTTTTCAAAAGATGGAGGGTATACGTGGGTTGTAGTATATACAGTCGCGTATGCCCACATGCAGTCTTTCTTCTGCACACATCCATACGTAGGTTGTTATAGGACAACTCACGTATACGTAGGCCGACCTTTTTAAAGGCCAGTGCCCCCCAAAAAAACAAAAATAAATGCACAAATGAAGAATTGAAATGCAGGAGGAGCTAGTATGTACTTACGTGGTCCAAGTGGAAGTTCGTTTCGTCCACCGAAGCTCCCAAAATCAACTCTTTTCACAAAGGGGTGTTTTTGGCGTTTTAGTCAATTTCTCAATTAGCTATAGTAATAATGAGCTGCCAGCTTCTATTTATAGAATTTTGGGCCACTTTTTGTCATTTTTTGGACCCCTTTGTCATTTTTTCTAGCCTAAAAATCATGTAATATGGTTCAAGAGTTTCTTAGGGAATGTTATGATAAATGTCACTTTGGGTATTGGGAAGTTTTTTGGAGATTTGGGTCATTTTAAAGGTCTTTTGGTGAAAAGTTGTTTTTCCAACTTTGTGCATGTAAGTTGGGATTCCATCGCCACTTGTTGCACCTCGTTGTCTTTTTCTCTTTGCCATAGGATCGATCCCACTGAATTGTGACACGAAACCCTTACTTTTGCACTAGAAGTGTCGTAATTTAGTGGTAGAGGCTACCTGTTCATGGATGCCCTAGGTAGATCCTGGTTGCATTTTGGTGTCCATGCTGTCACTATTGACTATAGGCTAGGGAGTCCTTGATTAGTCTTATCCTGATTACGAGTATGAGCCTCATTCACATGATTCATTATCACTCTTGACCTCACCCTCGAGACTCCCAAAACACAACGGGTCTCCTTTTAAGCCCTTTTCAGACCCTTTAAATATGAAAAGATTGTTGAGTGATATTGTTGCCCTTTATGCTCGCTAAACTAAAATTTGAATGCATGTATTTTCGGCGGTATTTTACCCCTTTTTCGGTCTGGATGGTCAACTGTACGAACAAATGTATACTCTAGGAACCTCGTTTATTTAGAAGAGTATTCTCAAGTATAATTTTAACCCTTTTTTGGGCTTGAGGAACTAAATTTAAGAAAAAAGAACCCCCACGGAGTCCATAGTTAAGCTCTTTTCAGATTCCCTAAAAGTGAAAAGATGGTCGAGTGACCTTGTTTCTTCACACTCGTTAAAATGGTCTAGAAGAACATCCCTTATGGAGTCCATAGTTAAGCTCTTTTTAGACTCCTTAAAAATGAAAAGATCGTCGAGTGATCTTGTCTTTGTCACACTCGTTAAAATGATTTTGAATAGATGTCTTTTCAGTGCTAGTTTACCCCTTTTTCGAACTGACTACACTACCTTCAAAAAAGGTACCCTAGTGCAGTCTCCTGTTACGCTTTTTCAGACTCTCTAAAAATGAAAAACCACCGATATTACCTTCTCCGGGCTCGTTAAACTCACATCGAAGGACGTTATCATTGTGTCTTATCAATCGTATTTGCATTCCTGCATCTTTGTCCTAATGCCAAATCCATGTTTCTCTCAACTGAACCACTTGAAGCATACCTTATATGTAAGCCTCGTAGCACTTTGCCTCTACGTCTTGACACCTTGACCCATGGAGGGATTTTCCCGAGTGTCCTTTTCCTGCATATGTCTCCTTTCTCTAAGCACCAATATGTTCCTTGCGCCTGGAACTAGTATGTTTGTGGCAGTCGTCCCTCCTTTGTAACATAGCATTCTTTTATTCTTTTTCAAGCTTTCCAAAATTATTGAAAAAGACAAAAAAAAAATTCAAATATACCCCAAAAAGAGGAAGGGAAAAGTATTTTCTTTTTTGGCAGCACAACGAATCGCCCTTGGATAAAGCACATCCTTATGTTTGTTCGTCAAGCTCTGGGATTTGTTATGAACTTAGGAAGATGTTCTCACTACATAGAGTTATGTCCTCCTCCATTTGGTTATTCTTCCAAACATATGGAGAGTTTGTGTTACCTCCTGCATCGTGAACTTGTGTCAATATCATGCTGCCTAAATCTCATCATTTGTCGTGCTGTTGTCCAAGGGAAGTTTTACCAAGCCTGAGTTGGCCCCTCTGCAGTTTTTCTCTTGATCTCATGCCCAACCATCCTAAAAGCCTAATCAAGTCTTTGTTCGAAATCAATGAAGCACTCAACTTGATCATCAAGATCCTCTAGTCTGTTCCCGACGAGTTGTCGAAGACCTCTGGGTAGTGAATTCATACACTCATATTACATTCCTACCCGAGTTATGAAGATTTTGAAGTTGTTGCTCTATCTATGAAGGCCTCATCTATAGCCATCATGCATCATTAGCTTCTTGAAGATGGATACTATACATGTATATATATTTTTATTTCGAGATGTAGATCCGTTGTGTATTGTTCACGGCTACACTTTATATAGTTATATGACATGGATATGCAGTGTATTTGATTGGTAGCCATGATTTTATTTCATCCTGAGCATGGGTATGCCCGCCTCAGTGAGACAATTGTTATTTTGTAGATGGCACCTCCCGAACTCTGGTCACTGGGCTCACTCGCTTCATACGTTGGTGAAGATTGGTAATGTATTTCGGCCATCAGATGCTCTTCTGACCTCACACATTAGGGGGCATATGTTATAACCCTAATTTTCACCAAACATGCATACCTGGCATCAGGCAATCTCACCTGCCATTTTTTCCAAGCCACCATTGAACAACTCTTCCAAAAATACATCCTTTTGGAGACATACACACCCTGCACCACTGCTGCCCACATGTATACGCTAGCTAACCCATTACAACCTGTGTATATTGACAAAACCACAAAAAATAAGAAAGTTGTAGATAGAATACAAATTTTCGGGCAAGTTTCCTAAAACCATTTGACCGCCCATAGCCGATCACTCAACCAAATACCTAGCCCTTTTTAGCCTATAAAAGAAGGGGTAGGGGTCCCATTTGAAGAGGAAAAAAACAAGAGCAAAGAAACTCTACCCTTTTTTTTGTATTCCCCCTTGCCCCAATCTTTTGCAACCATTTTGTGAGAACTGAAGAGGAGAAGCATATGTGGAAGCGATGGGTGCACAGTTGAAGAGGAGCCCAGGACCAGATTTGAGGAGCAGTAGTTGATCTCACCATTGTAAGTGACTTTTGTGAGGTTAATAGAAAGAATTATTTTTCCCATCCTGCCATATGAGGTGTTCAATATTCAGTTTTGGTTTATGTTTTATTAGAACCTCTAACCCACTAATTCATATGAGACAAAGTCAGGGTTATCTGATAGTTAGAAACCCTTTGGTTGTTCCATATAGACTTCTTCTTTTAGATCTCCATTTAGAAAAGATGACTTGACATCCATTTGATAGAATTTAAACTGTTTATGACAAGCATAGGCAAGAAATATTCAAATAGCTTCTAATATTGCTATGGGCGCAAATGTTTCATCAAAATCCAGTCCTTCTATTTGAGCATATCCTTTGCAGACCAATCTAGCCTTATTTGTTACAATATTTCCTTGCTCATTCATCTTATTTTTGTAGACCCATTTTGATCCTATTACATTTTTATCTATTGGCCTAGGAACAAGTTCCCAAGTGTCATTCTTTTCAATCTGGTCCAGTTCCTCATTCATTGATTTTAATCAATTTACGTCTTTACTGGCCTCATTAAATTTCTTGGGTTCCACCATGGATATGAAGGCTATATGTGATTTCTCAGTGTCTTTGAGTATGATTTTCCTGGTTTGTACACCTTTGTCTTTCTCACCTATTATTTGACTTGCAGGATGATTCTTTTGAGTAATTCTGGAGGAAGGATTTGATGTTGTCTGTTGATTTAAGTCTGCCTGAGTATTTCTATCTTCATCTGAATCAGAGTCTTCTTTTTCTGATTCTTGGACCTATTCATTTTCAGCTTTAGCTGTGTCCTCTGTAACAGACTCAATATTGCTCACCTCTCTTACTAGGACTCCTTCATCAACCTTTAAATCAATCCAAGCAATTAATTTATGCAATCTTTTATTAAATCATCTATATCCTTTACTATTGGTAGCATATCCTAAGAAGATGCCTTCATCATCCCTGTCATCATACTTGCCAAGGTTTTCATTATTATTCTTTATGTAACACTTACTCCCAAAGACCTTGAAGTGTTTGATTGAAGCAGGTCTTCCATACCACAGTTCATAAGGTGTCTTGTCACTGTGTGGTCTGAGGTGGGCTTTGTTAAGAACACAGACTGTTGTGTGTATTTATTCTACCCAATAGGTTTGACCAATGTTCTTCTCATTCATCATTGACATGGCCATTTGCTGAACTGTTTTGTTTTGCCTCTCAACTACTCCATTTTGCCGTGGAGTTCCTGGGATGGCATATTCTCTCTTGATCCCATGTTTATCACATAATTCCTTGAAATCAGTTGACATAAATTCTCCTCCTCTGTTAGATCTTACAACCTTTAATCTGTTGCATGTTTGATTCTCAGTTAAAGCCTTAAATATTTTAAATTTCTCAAATGCGTCAGATTTTTCTTTGAGAAAAGCAACCCAAGTGAGTCTAGAGTAATCATCAATGATCAACATGAATTAGTTTTCTTTCCATGTGCCTTCTTGTATTGATGGTCCACATAAATCCATATGAACTAATTGGAGTGGTTTCTCTGTTGAAGTAGAGCTCTTGGATTTAAACTGTGTCCTGGTTAGCTTTCCTACTTGGCAAGGTTTACACACAGAATCTTGTGGCTTTGATATTCTTGGAAGATATTTTACTGCCTCAAGATTATTGATCTTGATTAAGTGATCAAAGTTTAGATGTCCAAGTCTCCTATGCCATAACCAGCTTTCATCATGTTTGCTTAGATGCCACTCTGCTCTATCTTCTTTCAGCACATACACATTATTATTTGTCCTTATGCCTTTAGCCACCACTTGTCCTGAGTTTACAGACTTTATATTACAATCTTTGGAAGTGAACACCACTTCACATCCTCTGTCACACATTTGACTTACACTGAGAAAATTATGTTTCATCCCATCTACAAGCAGAACATCCTGGGCTTTTCCTTTACCATTACTCAAACTCACCATACCTTTACCCTTGATTTTACCTGGTTCATCATTTCCAAAGGTTACATTTCCTATTTTGATTTTACTTATAGACATAAACTTATCCTTATCTCCAGTCATGTGCTTGGAACATCCACTCTCTATATACCAGGGGTCTTTTTTTTTTTGAGTTGAAAGTACTAGACCACATTTTTCACTATCTTTCTTTTTCTATGTGTCAACATTTCTAGCTAAGGGATTTATCCTTGGATCTGCCTTGTAATTCTTCAGATGGTAGTTTGCAGCTTTGTGGTTGAATTTATGACATGTATAGCATTCGAGCTCATTGTTCAATAGGTCAAAGTGATTGGTGCTATGTTGTCTACTCATTGGCTTCTTAGTTCTATGTTGCAAATATTGTTTATTTCTTGAGCTCCTCAGTTGCATGTCTCTAAACTTAATTTGACAATTTGCAATCTTGTGACCAAAATTAGAACAATAAAAACAATAACCATGGAAGAAATTTTGGTACCTAAAGGATGGCCTTCTTCTTGGCATTTTTTACTCCATCTTTTGATATCTTTGTTTTTTATCAGGGATCATTTTGTCTTGATAAACTTTTGATGGCATAGTACTCACATGGTCTGATTACCTGCTGACTTGGAACTTGATCATATTTATTGGCTCTTTGCTGCTTGAACCACTTACATAACCTAAACCAGTCTTCAACAAAGGAGATCTATGTTTTCTTAGAATGTCGTTTAGTTCTGTTGAGGCTTTAATGCTTGGAAGATGCTGGAGATACAATGCTTTAAACTTTTCCAACTCTTTCCTGGTTTTTACTACCTCTTCTTCCAAGGCTTCATATCTTGCCTTCTTCTTTGATAATTGTTGTTTCAAAATGTCCTCTATTTTCTTTGCCTCTTATAATTCCACTTTTAGTAGGGTAAAGTCTTCATCAGGTTTTCTACTGTATTTCTCGAACTGTATCAACAATTGTTTTTTCTTTTTCTTCTTAGATCTAAGTTTAGCAATTTCTTCTAGGGTGTTGATAAGTTCTCCTTCCATGTCAACCATAGCTTCTTCATCATTAACATCACTTCCTGTGATTTTATTTTCATACTCCTCTTTGGCCATTAGCATAAATTCATTAACCTTATCTTCAATAGAAGAGTCACTTCTTTCATCATATGAGGGATCATCATCATTGTTTATGCATAAACTTTCTTTTTACCAAATCTCTTGGATTTGTACTTCTCTTAACCTTTAGAGTTTTGGTCCTTCTTCTTGTGTGGACAATTAGATGCAAAGTGACCTATTTTTCCAGAGTTAAAACAATTGAAGGGCAAATTTCCTTGGTACCTTCTTGATCCTTTCTTTAGTCTTCTCACAAATTTTGCTTCAATTTTATTAGGCTCAAAATTCTCATTTTTACCTGCTTTAAATGATGCTTCTCTAGAGGTGGGTTTATCTTTAACTATCCTCATTTCATATGCAGTCAACGTTCCTAGAAGTTGATCAAAAGGTAGAGCTTTTAGATCATCAAGTTCTTCTATAGCAGAGACCTTCAGGTTGAACCTATTTGGAAAAGATCTCAAAATTTTCTGAACTAAAGAGGCTTCCTCAATTTTTTCACCAAGTGCTTTCATTGCATTTACTAGTTCTTCAATTCTCAGAAAGTACTTCCCAACAGTTTCATCCTCTTTCATATTTATTTTTTCAAACTATACTCTGTAGGTTTGAAGCTTGGCGTCCTTTACCTTCTTATTACCTTCATAACTACTAATGAGTTTGTCCCACATTTCTTTGGCAGTTTCTAAGTGCATAACTTTTACAAATTCCGCTTCTGTAAGCCCATTCAGAATAACATTCATAGCCTTAGTGTTGAAGCTAAATTCTAGCTTGTCATCCTTATTAGCTAGTACATCTGGCTTTATATAACTAGTCTCTACCACATCCCAGGCATATGCACCTAAAGCCATTATGTAGGTTCTCATCCTAACTTTCTAGAAGGCAAAGTTTGTTCCATTGAACATGGGGGCCTTATTGGTTGAAGTTCCTTCATGGATTGACATGTTTAAGCTTACTGATCTACCTTTAGATAAAAGGAACTGTCTCTGATACCAATTGTTGGACAACCAAGAGGGGGGGTGAATCAGTTGTCACTGTGCTTAAACAATTATGCCCATTTTTAATCTCATTACAAAACACTCAATGATGATCACAATAATTCAGTGAAGTAAGCAATAAAGTATTCACCATCAATCACACACATGAAACACACAGAGACAAATATTTCTTGAAGAAACCCATAAAGGGAAAAACCTCCTCTTCTTGATATGATAAGTAATCTTTATTTTTTGTACATTATCATTCTTATGAGCTCCAACTCCTTTTGAGGCTACCACATATGTTTTACAAGCTGCAACTTGTTGAGAGCACCACCTTTCTGGTTTCTCTAGCACCCATTAGAAGGAAGCACCAACTCCCTGAGTGTTCCAGCATCAACTGGATGGAAGCACCAACTTCCAGTCATGCAGGCACCAACCTGCATGACAGAGAACAACATTTCTCCCTTGCACCACCCTACCACCTTGGTTTTTCTGGATGCAACCAGATGGAAGCTACAAATCCCTATGTTCAAGCACCCACTTGAAACTTTGAGGACAACAATCCTCCCTAGCACCTCCCTACCACCCTAAAATATAAATATTTGCTTCTCCTAAAGTTATTACAGTGATACATTATTTATCAATGGCTCATCATTGTTCTGCTACACTTCTCTACTCTGCCTACATCAGTGTCTTCCTGCACGCATCTCTTGTGCTTTTTGTTCTTCTATCTTTTATGCTCTGTGCGCCATGTCCATCCTATGCGCTATGCCTCTTCTATGCATTTCATTTACTGCACACAACCCCCTTCTACTTGCATGAATCACATTCAACAACAACACCCTTCTCCTCTCTGTTCTGCGTATATTTATCATGCCAAGTCCTCTTCCAGATCATCCACCTGACTCTTCGTCCTTGCTCATGATTATCCTAAGTCTGTTCTTCATTAGTGGTCATTATCCTGAGATTCTTTGGCTTCTCTGGCAGCTATAGTATTTAACTCTTTTCCATCTGTCAATTGTCTCTATGATGAGTCTTCATTCCACTAGCAGTTACCTCGAGACTCTTCAGCTCCTCTGGCGATCACCCTAAGATTCTTCGAATTCTATGGTAGATGCAATCAGTTGGTTTATGCTGTTAGAATCAGTCCATCTCTAGCAGTTACTTAGAGAACCTTCGCGCGCTCATGCCCTTGGCGCATTTTCGCTTCCTAAGAAAAATTCACAGTGGGCATTGGTTTTTTTGGCTAAGCCCCTTCTGTTAACATGACCACGAGCTGTGACCGCTCACTAATCAAAAGTCATTTCGTGATTTCGCGTTTCACGATGTCAACTGCGATACACCTCGATTTTCCCAACTCGCGAAACTCCAAGGTGGATCCTAGCAACGCTAGCTCCTTCCCTTCTCTTCCGCTAATGTGACCATTGGTTGTGACCACAACTCTATTCGAAAATGCATTTCGTGATTTTGCATCTCCGATGTGGAGCCTAGCGACGTGCTAGCTCCTCCCTTAATCCAACGATGATGTGACCTTGGCTATGATCACAGGCCAAACATTCGAGTGCTTTGCATTTCACGATCTTGCTAACTTAGTTTGTAGAGTCGGATCTACGGTCCACAATGCTACCTCGATCAACGACTGTGATCAAATCATGACCTTGCATGTCGGTTGTTTGAACGTGAGCCAACCCTGAATCTTCCAACTTCTGATTCTCGATTCAACGCTCTGTGTCAGATCAACAACCCACAACCCTCTGTGATTGGATGGTCCATATCTTATCGTGACTTCACGTTTTGCAAAGTTGTGTTGCAAGTTGCCTCGATTCTCCCAACTCGCGAAATTTGAAACACTCCATATCAGATCAACTGTCCAGACTCTCCCTTTGATCGACCGTTGTGATCAAATCATGATTTCATGTGTCGGGCATTTGGATGTGAGTCAACCCTAACTCTCCTGACTTCTGATTTTATGAAACCTGCTCCAGATCAATGGCCCACGGTCCTTAGTGATCCGACGGCCCAGATCATTTTACGGGTTCCTACAACTCTCACCTTTGATTTCTCCAGCTCGTGAGTCAGCGAAATGCTGATCTCTCGCCACGTGTCCTCTGGATCCAATGTCTCATATCTCATCGCGAATTCGCATTTCGCGGATTTGGAGGATGGCTCTCAGCCATTATCCTCTTCACAGTTATACTAGATCCAATAGTTGTTATTCCTTCGTGCTCTGATCCGACGGTTGAGGTCTAATCTCCTCCTCTATGCGCTCCTCTTGTCTAGACTCTAATTTGATGGCCCAGATCATTCATAGTGCTCGATCCAACGGTCATTGTTGCTCCTCCTCATGATCTTTGGCTTTCTCAAATATCTAAGTGTCAAAGGCCACAACCTTTGATCCTTCTGCAAGCCTTGATGTATGGGATCTCTTCTGCGCATCTCAGAACGCTATCTCTCCTGAGATTTGGCAAAATTTACCCTCGGCCCTAGTGCACACTTGCGCTCTACGTGCAACTCTGCACTATCTCTTCTGAGCTTCTCGAGCTTTCTCATCTACGTCTTCCCAAAATACTTCTAGTGCCCACCTGGCACATTCTGCCTTTCTCACCTTTTGGTCTCTGGAGATTTGGTTCGCTGTTGTTCTTTCCTGTAAACATGCCATCATCGTTGCTCCTCTTTCCATCAATGACAAGCACACTCTGCCTGTAAACATGCCAACATATTTCCACTATAGTCATATGGTTCATAAGCTGATTCTGCACCTGAACAAACTGAGTATTCATTTGGTCTATCTTCTGAGTCAAGAGAGCAATCAGATCATGAACACTATTGTTGGAAACCTTCGTCCTTGCTTCTGTCTTGTTACGAGGGTACTAAAAAGGTTATATTTTTGAATCAAGGAGATTCTTTTCAATGTTGATACTGAACTATTTAGATTCTTCCAATGATGTGGTATTTTTATCTTTGAGAATGTATTGGAACCGCCCTTCAAAAGTATTCATGTAAAGGAAATGAATTTATGATGTTGTAGGACGGTAATCTGTTGGAATTTGATTGTACAACTTGTTAAATCTGGAAATGAATTCCTTTATTGTTTCATTTTCCTTTTTCTTTATTTGATTGAACCGAGTCTCAAGTGTCCCACCATCTTCCTTTTTCGACCATATTCTCTTGAACAAGATGGAAAAAGCATCATAGGGCGTGATATGATTATCAGGGAGTCATTTGAACCAATCAAGGGCTTCTTCAGTCAATGATGAAGCAAATAACCTCATGGCCACATATTCATGATCAATACCTACATTGTTCATGTCCCGACCCATGACATAAATTCCGTCTTCAATAGTTATCACATTGTTTCCTGGGAACCTTGGCAACCACTTGTTGACTTTTGTTGGCATTTTGTTAGGGTAACCTTGGATAAGGTACGGAGTGCTCGACCAAAGGGAGAGGAGAGCGTAATTACATATATAATAGCAACATTTAAGAAGGATTGACCCAAAGGAAGGACAACTCTTCATTTCACACAGTGAGAGAAATTGAGATCATCTCTGTTCTTTCAGGACCAATTGCAGAGCTCTTTGAGGAAAAGAAATAAAGGGCACATATCTTCCCAAACTAAAATGATTGAGGGGAATAAATATGAGTACCTTTCCCATAGTGGTTATCCCTCGTAGTGAAGGGAGGTCAGGTTATTCTTACCTGAGCTAACTCTTTGAGGTACGGAGAGAAACGAAGTTGCTCGCCCGACAAAGGAGGGCGAGGTACCGCTCGATCAAAACCAAAGGGTGTTAATGCTCACTCATCATATGGGTGAGGGAGAGGGGAAGAAATATAGGATATTACTTGCTCGACCAAAAGGAGGGCAAGGGGCCAAGGACATCAAAGTCCTAAGTGATTGATCGATTGAGGGGTACAGTGTGAAGCAGGTTTTTTCTTCCTGCCTACTGTATCAGAAAGAATGCATCGGATGGATGCCAGAAAGAAAGGGTCTATTGAAGAGCCTACATGCCGACCAAAGGTTACGAAGAGCCTACAGGCCGACCAAAGGTTCTCACTTACCTTCATGCTCAGGTAAGTGGGGTTATACCTGACCTCTCATTTTCACCCGGTAAGTGATGCCATAATTACGTATATAACAATCTTACTTGAACGTGAATCAAATAGGGAAACTCTGAGATTAGAGTAAGCTGATCCCTTCCAGTCAGTCAGGGATCATTTACCATCGGGAGCAACTTTGGTATTATACTGCACGAAGAACCAACTGATCAATCGAGAGGTATACGTCTCATGGGACCTACGCCTAGCACAAGTCAATGAGTTAAGGTCAAAAGAGTCAACCAAAGGCTCCTAAGGCCTCCTCAGGCTGGCTAAGCGGGGAGGTGACGAAACCATGAGAGAGGGAGGGAATTGAAATGAGGGTCGAAAATATTAGGCCTTATGGTAGGCAATGAAAGACTGTGTTGGCAAGCATCCTAACTCCCACAACTAAAAGTAACTCAAAGGATAGCTCTACAAAACCTCTAATGCTGGCATAGCGCATGGACTTGGATCTGGATACCGATCTGCTAATGGATGAGATGCAGCTTTCTTTGTTGCCTTTACTCCTGTCTTTGTCCCTGTCTATGGTGATTAATCGACTGGATTTGGATCTTACCTTGGAACTGAAACTGGCGCTGCTTCTGCCTTTGCTACGAGTGCTTTTGTTCGGTCTACCAGATATGCTCCTTAAATGGGTGTTGGGTCAGTTGGTTAAACTTCAATGGGTTCATCCACACTGTCCCTCGCACTTGGAGGATATGAAACTGGGCGAAAGGAAGCTGGGACTGGATTTGGATCTGTCGATGGGTCATTAATCGGCTCAAGGGAAACTCCCTGTGCATCTGCTTGCTTTGCATTTCTCTCTGCCTTAGCTGCAGGGTAAACATGTGAAACTGAAACTGGAGAAGATGCTACCGGTCAAAAAGTGGGAAAAAGATAGTAGGTATATACTTTGATTTGGGTAAATCTACTGCGTATACTTCCGTTGCTGGTGCTACCCCTGCTGCTTATGCCTCTACCGACGCCTCTACTTATCCTGCTGCTCTTTTTGTTCCCATCTTTGTCCATGCGTGTGCCTTTGTTGGTGATGTTGCTTTTGGCGTTGCTTCCACTGATGCCCGTGGTTATGGACCTATATCTGGGCAAGGTGATAGCTCAGATGTTGGTGCTACCGTAAATATGGTCCTAATAATCCCTATAGTAGTAGGGTGCCTGGACCAATTTGGATTGAGCTCCTACGCCCCTATAGCTTTTACTTGGCCAATTACTTGGTCAATGAATTATGCATCTGGCTCTAGAATTGGATGTGAACCTATAGGCTCCGGAGCCATCACCCTTTCATTTGCAGACGTAGCGGAATCAATTCCCCTATTCCCACCGTAAGGTGCAGGAAAAGAGATCATCCTTTCATCATTCACCTGGCTAATGACCGGAGCATGCCTGGAATAATCATTTGAAGCACGTACCAGACACCTATTGTCGTCCACTGGCGGCCACTTGTCATAAAAATAATGAACACGCTTATCATATTACGGCCGATGATCTGGTCTATCCCTACTAGCATGTCTCACAACTATAGGCGGTCGATGATCATCCACACTGCTAGCGACTTGGATATCATAAGTATTGGTTATAGTCGTTGGTCCATTGGCGTAATAGACAGAACTAAGGGGAGAAGGCAAATCAATAACAACCTCACTGATATCCTCCACTAGGTACAAGAATCTGCTATGAGAAATGGCGCACTAGAGACCATATCCCAACAAAGACGCGTGGTAGAAACCAAACCAAGACAAAAAGCATTGCGTTATCGATCGAGAACCATTAGAAAAAGAAGCGTGGTAGGTACAATAACTATTGGAAGAGAGGGGTGTCGGGAACAGCAGAAACAAGAATAAGGTGAGTTTCAAACAGGAACAACAAGAAGCACGTTGGGAACAATAATATGGATTTTTAATACCGTCACCCTGAAGCATGTTACAAGTAGTCGTATCATCTCATTGTAGGCAAGGGACCCCAAGCTCCTTCGGTGGTAGTCGTCCCATATAATGGAGTAAGCACCCGCCATTCGAGAAGGGCAGCAAAAACGCTAGCCATAGGAGCCATCATCATGCTGGTCTCTCTTCCCCATCCATCTCATGCCTTTCCCACCCTTGCTCCTGGCTCAGATGCCGACTCAAATGTTGCTTCCTTTCCCGCGGCTGGTAGATCTGTTTCTGGAATAGTTAAGGGAAGGAGAGCTCCACGAATACGTGGTAAGCCTGCGATTCATAGCCTCCTCTGAGGGAAGTCCCGCCCTTATTCTAGCTTTGATGAGGTGAGCTCTTCCCATTCGCTATGGACAATTCATTTGATACAGACAGACTCATTCGTATTGGGAATGGGATCTTTGGGGTCTCTTTTCTCTTACGCATGGTATGAGCTAGGAATTACAGTTGACTATTTGCTTACTCCTTTTCATCAGGAGTGAACGAATGACCACTTATGCTTAGTATTATCAATAGATAGAAGGCCACGATATATTGGACCTTTGCGCACACGATTCTCTTTGGCCTTGGCGGTCTTTCATGTGTGTGCTTCGGGGTGTCTCCCTTCCTTTTGACTTCTCATCTCACCAGTATGCCTTCCCCGCTAGCAGGGAGGTTTATGGACCAGAAATTGACCAAGTAGTAGGGAGGTTTATGGACCAGAAATTGACCAAGTAGTAGGTTCCCTGGGGCGAGCAATATCCCCAAGTAGTAGGTTCCCTGGGGCGAGCAATATCGAGCCTGCTGCGGAGTCATTAAGACTCTGTCAACGGACTGCCCATACATGCTACCATGGAGCATAACCATCCAGCCGCCACCCACGACGTCCGCACTTAATTCGGCTACATCCTCTCTCTGGCGGTGAAAGGGCCTAGGTCGTTTCTGTTTCGGTTTCGTTGTACCCATGCCCATACAACCATAGTTTAATGCTGGCCATACCATGAATGGATACATTTCCAAATCGCATGCCAATACCATCATTTGTTCGACATGGCAATGGGCATGCAATGTGCATCCATTTTTCCATGACAGAATGGGCCAATTTGAAATTTTTAACGCGCTCATTGGATTGGATGATACATATATAGACTTCCCGTGACATGGATCGATGCAGATTTGAAATTTGAATTTATAAACGCGCTCAGCATGGCCAGTGAATGTCAATAAATGAAAAGCATTCATTTCAAAAGTGAGGAGTTTGTTTGTTTGAAGGGTTATATTCCATGAAGGCATAGAAAATTTAAAAGATGGACTGTGTGAGATACATTTTCCGTTTTTTTGGCAAGCATTGGAACATGGCAGATGAAGATTGATCATCGTATGGTAAGATTGCGAGATTGAAAATCATTGTTACAATTTTCTGTGGTTAAGAGAAAATGAGATATCTGTTATCCAAAAAATAGACCTGCAGTTGAGATGGCTAAGTTGATCTAAAACGCCAGATTCTATTTCGTACCATTTCTATTTCGTCTTCAACTTGTGTGCAATAGTAGGAAGCCATTATCATCCTTTCATACAACTCTAAACTCCTTGCAAGCTGCCATTCTTTCTCTCATTACATTATGTGAATGATGGATTGGTTTCTGTCTTCATTTTCTCATAATTTTCATAGATTTGCAGGTTACAAGTTTACTAAAGATGCAGGCAAAAGAATGAATTCAAATGGACTTTAAGCTCATGGGCAGCCATTAAAGCACAGTTTTTTACCTCCTTGAGATAGAACTGTTTGAGCTTTTGGAGGGAAATACAAAATTCACCATAAACCAGAGCTTGAAACCTTGACTTCAACATTCATTCCTGCTAGACAAATAGCCTCAAGCAAGATCCAAAATCAATGTGCTCTTTTTGTTTGGATTTATGGTTTTGGATTAGTTCATTCATTTAAATGTTAATTAGCGTAATTTTTAGCTTACTTGTTGCACTGTCAGTGTCCATACCCTAAAAGAATGCATTTCCAACTCTCATTAAGTTTGAGAACACACAGTTTTTGGGCTTGATTGCAGTACTTTTCTTCAGAATTGAAAAACAAACCTTCCGACAAAGCTGATAGAGTTTTTGCATTTTCCAGTTCTCACTGAGCTTGAGAATGCAGAATTTTTAGCTTGCTTTAAGATAACATCTGCAAACCTCCTTTCAAGGTTTAAAAAAGACTTTTTAACTTTCTTTGAGATAACATCTTCAATCCTCCTTTCAAGCTTTAAAAATACTCAAATTTCGATTCCTTCTACCTTATGCTCGCACATTTACTTTTAGCTTTCTTTAAGATAACATCTTCAAACCTCCTTTCAAGGTTTAAAAAAAGACTTTTTAACTTTCTTTGAGATAACATCTTCAATCCTCCTTTCAAACTTTAAAAATACTCAAATTTCTATTCCTTCTACCTTATGCTCGCACATTTACTTTCAATTGTCATTTTGAATTTGGGTATGTTATTATTTCATGCTTGTTTGAGAGGACAATTTCTAGCCCATTACCCACCATCGTTTCCAAGACTCATGTCCCAATTTAAAATTCCACTTTTAGCCCCAACGTTCAAGACCAAAATGCAATTTCCTTTGCAGTTGGACATGCATTTTTTAGGCTTCTTTCACTGGCATAAAAAGTGCATTTCCAACCCTATTTTGGAACTGTTTTGGATTGTTTTTTATTTTCTTATTTTTAAATGACACATCTCTGCATTTTTTTTAGCCTTGAATCCACCTTTTGTAATTTAGATTTTATTGTTTTATAAAAAAATGAAATCCATATTTTATTGTTTTAAAAAAAAAATTAAAAAATATATATATTGAAATGGTTTTTATTTTAACTATGTTGTTTTATAAAAAAAATTGTATTTATAATTTTGAATGGTTTTTATTTTAGTTGTATCTCTTCAAAACAATTAAAAAAAAATGTATTGAAAGTTTTTATTTTAATTTTATTGTTTTATAAAAAAAATTATATTAAAAGATTATTTTTATAATTTTTAACTATTCTTATTGGAATTATATTATTTTTTAAAAATTCTTATTGGAATTATATTGTTTTTTTAAAATTTTGAAGTTAAAAGGTTAGCTAGTGCTATTATTTTTTTAATTCTAGTCAATGAATTTAAAGAGGGTTTAATATATGATAATCATGAGTAAAAAGAAAACTTGGTTACATGTGTTATTTTGAGAAGCTTTAATGTAAATAATGTAATTTTAATTTTAATTTAATTAGTTATAATTTTAATTTTATTTGATTTTGTTAATAATTTAAAAGATTAAAAAAAAATGATGTATATAAATATTTTATATTTAAAAATATAGATTAAAATAAAGTTTTATATAATTAATATTAAATAATAATAGTTTATTTTTTTTATAATTAAGTTGATTATTTTATTTTTTAATGATTAAGTTGATTAATTATATATATATTCTCAAGTGGGTGTAGTTCAAATAGTTGGGTTCCAATCCCACCTTTGTGACATGTTTCTCTTAGTGAGCCAATTTATTTTGCAATGGCGTAATGCCCTTGTTGACTGGTCTTGTGTCCTATAAAGTTTAGGTACCATCCTCTAAGTATTGGGAGGGTTTTCCCAAAAGAGTTTCCTGGAAAGCATCGATGGTGGAGAGTGGGTTTGTCACAACCCTATACTTGCTATCTATTGTTTCCTAGTGTAGTAACAAAAACAATGTTATTATATTCTCTTGTGTGCACATGCCTCATGGCCTCG